>CAMXCT020006835.1:122500-132500 GCA_947184155.2 Cladocopium goreaui | reverse complement strand
TGATACATACATACATATTCATACATACATACATATTGATACATACATACATATTGATACATACATACATAATCATATATACATACATAGGCATACAAACAACCAAACAAACAAACAAACATACATACATACATACATACATAATCATACACACATAATCATACATACATATATACATAATCATACATATATACATAATCATACATACAGTTACATACAGTTACATACACACATACGAACATACATACATGCATACAGACATACAGACATACAGACATACAAACATACAGACATACAGACATACAGACATACAGGCAGACAGACATACATACATACATATCTTTCTATCTATCGATATCGATCTATCTATGTATCTACCTCTCTATCTATCTATCGATCCATCTATCTATCTATCTATCTATCTATCTATCTATCTATCTATCTATCTATCATTTTATCTATCATTCTATCTAATCTAATCGATCCGTGGATCTATCTATCCATCCATCTATCTACCTATCTATTTATCTATTTGTCAAATATATATATTTATATATATATATATGTGTGTATATATGTATCCACATATGAGCATGTGTGCATGTACATCTACGTACATATATACGCACACATACGGCAGGAAATCTGTACAAGACAGAGGTCAGGGTTTGTGACAGTTTACAGTACATGTATCGTCGAGACAACAAACATATCAAGAACCTTGAAACTGAGCAGCGTAGGGTACGAATCAAGTTGACACAAGTATGTATTCATAGTTACTGTCTAAGATCACACAGATGGGTCAGGTACAGATTGTTGAACCACATTGAACCGAGCAACTTAGTATGAATTGACATTTTACCAACTTGGGGTGTGGCTCAACCACCAGCAACTGTTGGTCCCAAAGCTGAGATCATCCGTGGTGCAGATAGTTTCAGTCGGTAAGTGATTAGTATCCGTTGTAGAATTTGACGAAGTGGTATACAGATAACTTATGATAACTTCAACAACCTGAAGATCGAAAACACTGAGGTGTACATCCCAAACTTACCGAACCCCCCACCCTTCAGAAAGGCCTATTTATCCTATTTTTCGGAAATCATGAAACCACCCATGCATCAACCTTTCCGCGGGGCAAAAAGGCCACCTTTTCGCTGAGGATGTTTAGCGTCTCCAGCAACGAGGGCCTCTACGACGTGCACTTGGTGATTGACAGCAGTTCCAGGTCCAGACATTCCAGACACTGCAAAAACCATATGGCACCATATTATGGCTGGTTGGTGGTTTCATTTTTTTTGTTTTCCATATATTGGGAATAATAATCCCAACCGACTAATATTTTTCAGAGGGGTTGAAACCACCAACTAGATAAATACCTTGGTTGATTTTTTTGGTTCTGAAAAACCTGGAGTTATACTCCCCTGCAAAAATTCGGGATTATGAACTCACCCATATTGGGGATTATTGTGACCCATTAATGAGATGAAATTGTAAAAAAACAATTTGGGGCCTGTCTGGAAATGGGGGTATACCCCCCAAAAACGGCCGTGAGACATAGGGAACATGATGATAAACCATTGGATTTTGAGGTAGCCAATTTTCAGACAAACACATATTGTTTTTGAAATGTTTTTTTGGCGCAATAGAATTGCAACGGATCGAAAATCGATGTTTGATTAATACATGAAAGTGGTGATGAAAAAATCTGTTGCATGGAGTAGCCATTTTTTAGGCAACTGACAACCGTGCCGTGCCATGCCATGCTATGCCATCGCTGCAGCAGGTCGAAGAATCACCAGACGTTGACGGTCGGGTCCACGGAGAGTGATCTGGATTCCTCTGCCAAGTCTGAGTCGACCAGTTCCTTCGTTCCTTGGTGGTTGAATCACCGGGCTGGAGATTTCCGAAAAGGAAAAAACATGGTATGTTTCAAGCACCTCATCTCGCGAAAATGATGAACATGTTGGATTGAATGGGAATAGGATGGTGATGTTTCTGGGAAAGGGGACATATTCTCAGAGAATTGGAAATAACAGGCAGGATGAAGGCTGCGGCTAAGGTTGGAGCATTCATTGGGTATTTGGGTGATCTATTGGGCAAAATCAGGAAATTTCAACCCATTGAATAAATATGGATGACTTATTGGGGAAAATGGTTCAACTTATTCCTACATTTATTTGTGGTCCCCTTCTGAGTTGCTGTCACTTTCCCTCGAGCCATGTTCAGAAAGGGTTTCTGGTTTCGGAAACATAAAACGTATTCAGACTATTTTCACACATTGTTTATCATGCTATTCGGAAACAATGGTTACCATTTTTTGCTCAAACTATTCGGAAAAACACTGGTTACATCTTAATTTTCACACACATTGTTCGTAGCTTTGAGCAACAAATCATGGACTTCACCGGGCAAGCCCATCAGGCTGTGGATGGTTGAGAGATGTTTTGTTGATGGTGATCTCTTTGTAATATGTACAGTTAAAACATGTTGAAACCAAGGCACTACAGTTCTCTATGAATCTGGTTGATTCATAAATAGAGTGGTGCCCCAGGCCTTTCACAACCAATATGTAAATTGTAGAAGCTGCAAAAGATGAGCCCTTGATGTTCTCCGTTCACGGATTCATCTAACTTTTCACCGCTGCTGTCAGGTACCCATCGAGAGGAAACACTCCACCTGTCACTCTGAGATCTTCAGGTGGGGGCATGAAATCCGATGATCATTGGCCGCCAGATGTAAAGGGGATGTTTAACTGACAAAACCTGAGCATAACTATCATAAATAATCCCCGTTGCCATTTCCTCCACAGAATGGGAGGGGTTGGGGTGCCTATAGGGCACCATTCTGTGGAAAGCAGGGGCTGGAAATGGGGTCGAGCATGCCATTTTGTAGTAATTTGTGTGTTTTACCTGGTTTTATCATTTTTGTTTTGAAGGCATGATCATTTATGGGCACCAAGACAAACCATTTTGTAACAAACAAAAAGCCATTTTGTAGATGTTTTTAAGGGTATGATTTGATGGTTTTAAAAACTGTGAATTAGTCAGTGACAAAGAAAAATCAGCTAGCCATTCTGTAGAGAACCCATCGTTTCAATAAATGTACCATTTTGTAAGTGCATATTTGTGTTTGCAATGGTTGGCTCGGAAACACTTTAGGACATATAAATTTCCCCGCCGTCCCAATAATCCACCATGTTGGCCCTCGTGTGCTTGGTGCTCATCGCACAAACTTCGTGGGCTGTGAAAGATGACACGGCTATATGCACTCCTGAGGACCAGCAACTTGGCTATGTTTGGGCAAATGTAAGGGCAGCTGGTCCATGAGGATTGTTGTTAATCTAAACTTAGTAATAGTAGTTTATAGAGCTGAGCGGGTTACCTTTTTTCACAACTTTGCCGACACCTTCCAAGATAAGAACCAGCGCGCTTTGCAGGGTCTTGCCTGCGCATTGCGGGAAGCGCTTTTTTTTCGCAGCAGCAATGATAATAGATCTTGCTGTGTAAGATCTGTGCATTTGCCAGGATGATGCACGAGGGTCGCCGTCCGGGAATGCCAGACATGGAGGCGAAGAGCTCCAAAGTTACATGTGCTGTGGAAATGCAAAACGCATTGTGACACCAACAGCACAGCATGAAGAAGAGAGAAAGACCAAGGACGATGTATGCGTTTGAACTCTTCGCATGCACCTGGGGAAAAATGCTTGACCATGCTTCTGGGATTCTGGGTATGTTTTTTCTAGAAAATGGTTAGTCCTGCTGCATAGAGTCGACCATTTTGTAGACTGGTGTAGGTCTGAAGATAGATACCCTGTTTTCATGATTGTGTTGAAAAGAGCAGTGGCAAAGAATTGTGATTGAATTTGTTCCTTCTGGATCCTTCTGAATTTTCTCGGATTCTTCAGCCTTATCCAAACTTCGAGACCGATTGTTCCATATTCCGCCTGACCACCTGTGCAAACGGCCGATGGAGTTCATCGAAATTTTGGCGGTGGCACTGGTCTTTTTTGGTGGGATGGCATTGGGCGCTTTGCTCACCACACTGTGGTACTATTGCCGCTCTGCCACGGCCACAGCAGGCAAGACAGAAGCCACGGACCATTCTTCTCCTGATCTTCGGCTTCGGGACCGTTTTTGTGACTGGAGCCGGAAAAAGTTTCCATCTGCAGATGGATTGCCAGCACATTTTTGGCAAAAAAAATAGAAAAATATTCATGCTGCAAAAGTTGCATGAAAAAAAATGCATCCACCTCCGACAAGGATGAGTGAAGATGGACTAGAGGGTAAAAACCCTACAAAATGGCACTGGGAAAAAGGCAGTTGACGCTGAGGTCTTGCCAAGATAGAGGCTCTACAAAATGGCTCTGGGATTTTTTATATGTTTTATAAGATCATGAATGCACTGGTTTGATCATTTTTTGACAAAATGGTCAATATATTTGTGGATGAAAACAGGTGACAGGCACTACCATTTTGTAGAGCCATGGGTTATAGACAGACCATTTTGTAGGATGGAGACTCTGTACCGGAGCCATTTTGTAGAGAGGGGTTGGTTCACTACAAAATGGGGCACCCCAACCCCACCCAGGGAATGGGAACGAGGATCATAAATATATAAAATTATAATAAATATAATATATATATATATATATATGTATATATATATATGTATATATATATGTATATATATATACATATTACCATCAAAAAATTGGATTTCACCATCATTGTAAACATTATAGCCAAACATGGGGATTTAACTATTCGACTATCAAAACTTGGGATTTCACCATGAAAGGTACGGAAACGACGCGGGAAATAGTCATTTTGGATCTAGTTGGAGGTCCAGCATTTGTAGGAAATGCATATTCACATAGTCCAGTCGATAATCTTAATCTCTACTCTCTACTGAACTTTGATGATGGACTTTGAATTATCTTTGATATTGTCCATTGATTATTTAATTTTTGAAGTCTCTAGAATTATCCATAACTGGTTGGTGGTTTCAAACATTTGGATTATTTTCCATTTCATACGCTGGGGATGTCATCCTTCCCATTGACAAACTTCATCATTTTTCAAGATGGTTATTGCACCACCAACCAGATAGTAAATCCATTTATAAATGGTTGATTTGGCTATTTATAGTTGATTTACCACAGTTCTGTTCCATTAATTACGAATTATATCCAATTATTACTATACAAAGCTGTCAGTGGATAATTCTGGCGCCCCATGAGATCCAACATGTCTGTGGAATCTTTGGCCGTCCAACAAAAAAGGGGGGTTCCCCAAAAATAGGGCTACCCCAATAGCTGGATGGTCTATGGTTAGTTCCATCGTCAAAATCCGAACATACTGTGGATGGTTGCGAGTTCCGAATCACCAGTTGAAAACGGTGGTTTATTTATCCCATTATTTATGATGGTTTATCCGATAATCCCATTATTTATATTTATTTATAATATAGGGTTTCCAAAGCCATCCTTTTGGTGGTGCAGGATTTCGCTGGCCCAACCGTAGATGATCCCCGGTGGATTTCCAGGACGAATGCAACCAAGTGTTATATAACGTGTTCGCGGTTGCAACCAAACACTTTTCACATTCTTCATGCGGTTTTTTTTTGTTGCGTAGCTATTGTATTTTTATAATCAGGTAGAAACGGCTAGGTCTTGATGTCTGTAGGTAAGGACGACACCAATGTGCTTGGATCGATTGATAATTTGACGGATAAATAAAGATAATTGTATGCAAAATACATATAGTCCATTTGAATCCATTAGATCAATATTAGATCTATTTTGTTCGTAAGACAGAAATAGATATGTTGTGGATATTGATGTGGTAAGATATATATATATATGTATAGACAATCTATTTTAAATCTATTTTGATCGGTAGTCACATAGATTAACAAGTAGAGATCCATTCTCAAAGGCCATGTCAGTGTGCCTGAACACGGATCAATCCCGCCAAGCTGCAATATGAATAAGGAAAATGAGTCATCAATTGATTTAGAGGTACTGTACTTATCTCTATATCATTGTATATCTACTAGGTGGTTCATCCCTCCTAGTAGGTTTTTTTCCTCTGTTGTAAGTGGATTACAGAAATGATGCCTGACATCACCCCACTCGGCAAATGATGCAGGGCCGAGCCGCTGAAAAATGATGCCACGGCACCACGATGACTCCTGGGCGCTGGAACTCCAGAGTGTCAACAGTGGCAATGGGGATGTTGACTATTGGTCTAATCACTAATCGGATGGTTAACCCTATCCATATTGGCCAACCATTATTAACCATCATTAAACAACTACTCTAGACTCTTGAAAGCAATTTAAGGGATGTTAATCAGGGTTATTGCAGCAAGATGTTCTTGTGATGTGTCACTTTGTCCAATCAAGAGGTTACTAGGAAGAAAGGGGATCTATTCCATTGCAGTTAACATGTTGCCAATGAGAATTGGGCAGATTTAGCTGATTTAGCCAATGGACACTTAGATTTTCGCTCGCAAATAATGAGGATTGTATGAACACACACATATGTATATAGAAATGTATACATTTATACATATATACATATATACATATAAACATATATATATACATATATATATACATATATATATACATATATATACACATATCAACATATATATATATGTATAAATACATGTATATATATATATATACATAAACATATATCAACATGTATAGAAACATATGTATATATATATATAGACATAAACATATTTAAATATATACAAATATAAACATATATATATGTTTACAATTACATATATATATATATATACATACATACATATATATATATATACATGTGCAATTAATATACGGCTGCTGGACAGACTGGAGATGAGGTCAGCTGTTTGTAGGAGCATTTCGCCAAGCTGCTCAGCTGTGGCAGTGCCGTTGTCGTTTTCTTGGGACCATTTTGGAAAGGGGGCTATCCCCCGAAATTGCCAGTCTCATGGGAACATTATGATTAACTGATTCACCAGAGGAATTAAGGGGTATCATATTTTGAGACAATGCCACATTTAGAATTTTTGGCCTTTTTGTGAATGTAATTATGTGTTTTTCTTTTCTGGGCTACTGGGCTACAGGGCTACTGGACTTACAACCACACTGCCGCTCGGCTCTCGCCAAGTGTCCCCATGATGGTCTCTCCACTTTTTCTTTGAAGTAAACAAATCGAAACCTCATGAAATACCATTCATCCAACATTGACCCTGTCAAGTGGGGATTGGAAGATTACTGTCCTTTGAGAGCTGGTGAATTCTCCGCAAAGATGTTATGTATCTGGATGGATTATAACCATGCGCTTTGATTTTGATGTTTTTGGAGTTCGATGGAGTTTCCACGTAACACACTAAAAGTTAAATGTAGGGCAGTTGATTGGTGCCTGTGACCGTTGACCCATATGTTTCCATCCATTTCAGAGAAAGGCGCATATGCGCGCATTTAGTTTTAATTACTGTGCTGAGGAGCTTGCTTAATTCACCCCTGTTGGTTGATGTTTCATGGTGATTCCAAAGATTAGAACTGCAAAATATGCGTAAAGAAGAGGAGTTGTGCATTAAAAATGCGGCAATGTTAGGCGGTTTACTTCTTACTGATACTTACTGTAGATTTTAAAGGTGATAAGACTCAGGTGACCCACAGTTAAAGCTTTTCAGCGATTATAATTTGTTATAAATGAGGTTACATGGTGTTATTTCACGGACCTATAACTCTTCTTTTAGGGCGGCAACTGCAGGTGCCTCTAAATTCTGACGTGTTCTTTTTGCCTTCTTTGCCACCAGCCCTGCCGCTGTCCGTTACGTTGGCGATGCTCTGTCACCTGTCCTCGCGTCCGCTTCACTGCGATTGAGCTCTGACTGCAACTTGCCAGGCGTGCATTTAAGTTGACAAACATGTGGTTAGGCAGTTGCCAGTTCTTCCTTCATTTCGTGTTTGGAAGATGTTGCAGTTGAGGGATGGCGTGTTTTCAAGCCGCGAGGTGTGAAATCAGCGCAGCGGCCCAGTTCAGTGATGGTTTCCGATGGACACATTGAAAGAACCATATGGGAACCCCATAAACCTCCAATTTGGGTATGGTACACTATCTGTGAGATGACACAAGGACACAGTTCTTTCTTGATTGTATCATGTGTTCATATGTTTTCCATGTCAACATTGTTATGCATTGATGGGGGTTGCCAAACAGTTAGTCAGTCCGTTGGATTTGCGACATCTTTGCAGTTCTAGGGGATCATCAGAACATTTTCCTGTCCAAAATATGTGGATTATCCAGGTACAAGGCTGTGCCCATTATGCCGTTTGTGCCCGACAGCAAGCTGAGTTGGTGTAATATCTAGATTAATTGAGTGATTATTTGATGGGTCTATGCTCATTTCAACTACGTATAGTTACTTGAGGTTTTAAACACACAAAAATAACTAGGGAACCTCTGCCATTTATAGACATTTATAGATGATGTTCCCAATACAATAACCATTTAAATTTACAGGGGATTTCCCTGCAGCCTGCCATGTTGGGTACCACCTGGTCGAGCCACCCTCCGCAGGATGCCTTTGACAAAGCGGCGCAAGGAAATCAATTGGTTTCCTGGCCCAAAAAAAGATGAAAAAAAAATGGCTTTGTTCAGGGCAGCACAAATATTGAGCATTTCTTGGAATTATTAATTGTGTGTTGTCAGGCTGCCTGACCCATATAAAGGTTTTTTCACCAGCAAGACACTGAGGTACTACCCACAAATACAGTGAGAACATGATTATTGCAGTTGGTTGAAGGGTTGGTTTTCATGGTGCGGAATGCTTTAAGGTACCCCACTGGAAATCAAGTGTTTAGGGATGGCTATTGGCCATGAGAATTGGGGGCTCGACCAGCAGCAATGGAGATTTCATCAGTTAAAGTTAAAGCTCCTCTGGACCCGAAAGGTCTTCGTCAACCGCCTTGACCCTCATATGGTCGTGGACAATGTGTTTGGGCATACTCAATTTAGATGGGTCAATTGAGGGTCATAAGTCATAATACATATTCGATTATATTTGATCATACGTGGATTGGCGTATTTATATATATGTATATATATATATATATGTATTTATATATATATATACATATGTAAATATATATATATATATATATAATGCCAACACCGGATTAATAACCCCCCCCAGAAGGTAGGGGGGGTACCTTCTGGCTAGTTTTCTTGACCACCCCTAAATAAACGCACCCTGAACCATAAAATCCTGAACCATAAAACTTTGGACATGGCTTACGTCAATTAGATCTTCATAGAATTCCATTGGATTTGTTAAAGTCTCATGGATCAGAAAGGGGGTTGATTAATCAGCGGCAAACCGTGGTTATTATTAATGGGGGACATGGGCTTATGGGGGGTACCCTTTGGGAGCTATCCAAACAGATAATTTTCATAAAGATTTTAATTAGAAATCGATCATTTGGGGAATAGTTGTTTTTTGAAATTTTCAATGATCAACTTAAACCTTAAGTATAACAATGATGATGAAAAAAAGTAAAAAAGAATTGGAAATAACAGGAATTAGAAATAAAAATTGTTGGATTAAAAAAATGGATTTCAGAATTGGTGGTTGATTAATCGGGGGTAGGCCAAAGTGTTTATTAATCCTGGGGGACCACCTGTTTTTAAATTGCAAAAAAAATGGGAGGAGGAGGAGGTTGATTAATAACGGGGTGTTGATTAATCCTGACTTGGCGTTATATAATCTTAGTTGCGGATTCCGGATTAATAAATAAGGGGGGTCACATCCCCCCCGCAATAATGTAAAATAATGCAAAGCATTTCCTGAGTTAGTTTTTGTTTCCAGATTTCAGTTTCAAAGGTGTTCGAAACCAGTTTGAAATATATATATATATATACAGAGGTGTTTGAAACCAATAAATACAAAGGTGTTTGAAACCAGTTCAAATACATACATGTATATATATT
>CAMXCT020006835.1:0-115000 GCA_947184155.2 Cladocopium goreaui | reverse complement strand
AAAACGTAGATAGTGGTTTGCGTTTTTATACCCCCAAACAACATATTTGATATGAGTGAATGGGCTTTGCTACAGGGTACCGTGTAAATACCTCCCACATATTCCCACATGATGACCAGAGACCGTGTCGCTGTGGAAATATGTCCTTCGGGAGCCGTTTGCCTTCGATGTTACACTTCAAGCTCCCAAGATATTGTCGCCTCCAACTTTCACCAGACATCCTGGCTGAAAAAAGACAATAGTTTGAACATTGCTATTTAGTGCGATGTTCCACCTAGCGCAAAGTAAGTTTACCAGAAATCGACCTACAGTTAAAGCATGTTAAAAGGTCTTTACCAGTTCAAAATGGTTATTTCTATGGAGTTGTCATAAGTTATACATGTCATTTCTATGGTATTCTTTCACTGACTTACTCTTTTTAGGACTACATATTATGTTATTTCTATGGATTTATACATTCCATTTCTATGGTGTTCCAGTGACAAAAATAACAGATGGCTTCCATGGCTTCCAACGAAACATCGGTCGTGGCTTGGAGATGACGCTTGGCCCAGTTGATGGCGTAGCGGCGTAGGTCTATGGTGAAAAAGTGGTTATATGAATAGTAGTTATCAATGGTTTTCATAATTCATAATGGACATGATCTATGGTTGTTATAGTGGTTAATAGTAGTTAAATTTAAATGTAGTTAACAAGGGTTAAGAATGGGACATCACCAACAATGATGAACAATGGATAATTGGAATGTACCCTCCAGAGATTTAGCATTGCTATGGAAAAAAGCCCATTGAGTTTCATGATTTACCATGGTTTACCTATGAAAAAGGGTTATATATATATATATATATCCCATAGGAAGCTGTTAGATTACTGAAGGGTAAATGATTTGTAGTAATTTGCCCAGAAATAGATTATTTTTTTGCGAGCAACCACATGATACTTCTACTTACCAAGATTGAATCGAAACATGCCTAGATTTCGGTCACATTTTCCAGACTCCACAGTGGGAGAGAAGTCAAATGCGGGGGTCTAATTGTTGAGCCATCTCTAGCGCCCCGCCAGATTTCAGAAGCTGTGCAAATGGGACCATGGTGAAGTGTGAACGAGGTGACCAGCTGGATGTACAATGCTACAACCAAAATGGAGGGTTGTTCGCAGTGTTTTTGGCATCAATCATCAAATTGCATTTTTGGTTCAATGTTTCCATGAGTCACGTTGATGATTTGATGTGGATCATGATCATCGATAAGAAATGATCAGTATGGATTGATATAACTGGATTTCCAAACATCAGGATCATGCATATTGCCATGGTCATCTATATCAGCTTGTACCTTCTTGTAATTTAACAGTTTGCTATGGAAGCCATGGCTCATGGCTACCTATGTAGTTCTGTGGTTCTAGTTCGCAAACTGTTTGATATTGCATGTTATTAAGAGATACCAACAGTAAATCACTATTATGCACTATCAACAATCCTAATGGTTAAATGCCCATGTATGATCATATTAGTTCATCATATTAGTTACAATGATTTATAATCATATTTAAATGCCTATTATATAGTGAATTCAGGATAGGTGGCCCATTGATGTGTCGGAGCTGTGTGGCCTGGGGAACAGGGAGTGACTTTCAAATTTCAAGTATATATTTGACATGTCCTCCACGTATATAAAAGCATTAATTATCTACAATGATAATCAATTATACTTATAATATACAGGATGTTTGTGTTATGTTTATTTCTCATCACACATGTTTCTTATGATTTTATTCTAGTCTATCACACATTATGTATTTTTTTAGAATAAAACATTTACAGTTTGTTTTTGTTTAAGATACAGCAACACCCGCTCTATATCAGGACGGCCCCACGTGGCCATGGCGTCCAGGGCATGTTGCAGCTATCGGACGTGGCTGTGCCTCGGAGCTTCTTTGTCGTGGGATACTCACCCTGTGACAGGGATAATATATATATATATAGTATATTGTTTTTGTATATATAATAAGACATGATATATATATATATGTATTTTATTAACTATATATATATATTATATTATACACCCTTTGGTTTTTTTAACGTAGCCATGGAAAATCACCATTTTTGATAGGTAACTCACCAATAAACCATCTGTGGGGCATTTTCCATAGCCATGTTAAATAACCAGAGGGTAGATGTTTATTGATTACTGTTAGAGTATTACATGTGTATATATATATATATATACATACTGATAGTGTGAAAATTGATGTTTTTTGAGTACTTGTCAAGTCTAGGGATAGAGTATGATATAGGGGAATTGCACCCTGTGACAAGTGGGATAGAATGACATATTATATGTATATATATATATATTGATAGTGTTATATACTTGGAATGGGTTTTGGTGAAACCCCTAGTAGTTACTTTGGTGAAGACCGAAACAGCTCGTGTACATAGACGTTCATGTTGCCAAAGATGAGCCCAACATGTTCCACATAGCCCTTTTTTTCAATGACTATAAAATAGTTTTTTTAATGCGCTTATGCGTTTTGTTGGGGGTCAGACATTTTGACAAACAACGTTCCATCAATGACTATAATGCTTATTTATCATCACCTTCATTGCTACAGACAATGGATCAATGGGTCCTACTCAGTCCACCTCAGGTTCCTTTCAGTGCTGCTGCTGACGCTGGCACGGCTCTTTGGGGTTTGGGAGAGCTTGCTACAAGGTCTGCTGCTGCTCATAGGAGTCAGACTGGAAGAGGCGCCTCAAAGGGTGGGAAATCCGTTCAATACTGGCTAGTAAAGGTGCCATGAACAGCAATAACTTGGCATTTATGGTTTAAGTTTATGGTTTTAAGTTTAAACAATGGCTGTTTAGTTGCGCTTTTTAGGGTTGTACAATTATGAGTTGATTGATTTCACCACGTGAGGATTGATGATTTATGGTGATATTTCACCAACAGATATTGGGTATTTGTAGAAAAGCCATTGGGAAAACTTGAGAATCTCTGGGGTGGGCAGGGGATCATACTGCCCAAGATTCAACCGGAATTACAGAGGGTTTTGTGGATGGGAAAGCATTGGAATGATGCGGGGAATTTAGTCCAACAATTGTGGGGATATGAGGATGTGATTTACTCTAATCTTATCTAATCTTATCTAATCTTATCTAATCTTATCTAATCTTATCTAATCTTATCTAATCTTATCTATCTCTCTATCTCTCTGTCTCTCTATCTCTCTTTCTCCATGTCTCTCTGTCTCTCTGTCTCTCTGTCTCTTTGTCTCTCTACCCATCTACCCATCTACCCATCTACCCATCTACCCATCTACCCATCTACCTACCTACCTACCTACCTACCTATCTATCTATCTATCTATCTATCTATCTATCTCTCTATCTGTCTGTCTGTATATCTGTCTATCTATCTATCGACCTGTCGACCTGTCGACCTATCTAACTAACTATCTGTCTGTCGATCTATCTAAATGATACATTTCGTACAGTGAAAATGTTTCACATGGTAATACTTGATGATATTGGTAATGACCATGGTGTGTAATACATACTCACCTACCCGTTGTTGTGTATAATTGTGCCAGGAAAGTCAGGCACCCTTTCAGGTGGGACACCCAGGCGATTCCATGGTCAGCCAAGAAAGAACGCCCTCAGCGAGACGAAGTAAGCACACATATATGCATATGCTGCATATGTATGATATAGTATATTATAGTATATTATAATATATTATAATATAATATATAATATAATACAATATAATATAACATAGTATAATACAATATAATATAATATAATGCAATATAACATAATATAATTTAATACTGTATAATATAATGTAATATAATGTAATGTAATATAATATAACATAATATAATACAATATAATTTAATATAATGCAATATAACATAATATAATATAATACTGTATAATATAATGTAATATAATGCAATATAATGTAATAAAATTTAATATAACATAATATAATACAATATAATATAATATAAAGCAATATAACATAATATAATATAATATTGTATAATATAATGTAATATAATGTAATATAATTTAATATATTGTAATATTTTGTAATATATTACAATATGATATACTACAATATAATGTAATATAGTTGATCATGTAATATAAGATAATTTAATTCAACATAATAAGAAAATATATAATATCGTATATTTTTATGTAATATAATAGTGTCGTATAATTTAATATAATTTAATGTAATATAGTATGGTACAATGTAATATAATGTAATTTAATGTAATATTATTTAATATAATATAATATTATGTAATATAATTTGATATTATAATTTAATATAATATAGTGTGAACAGAAGCTGGTTGCCCTCAGGGCCAGCGCGTCCCCTCTGCTCAGTGCAGCGCTGTCCTGCTGCGCTGGCAGGGGTGGGGTGGGCACAAACCACTCATAGGTTATCAGCTCGCATGCTCAGCTGAGCAAAGGTGAGACCGGGCGTCTGTTCTGGGGGGCGAATGCTAAAGACCTTCCCGGGCAGATGTTTGCCCTGTAGCCCCTCAAAGGACTTCTGTTTGTGGCCTTCAAAAGTGCCACCACCAAAAAGAAAACAAATGGTGTCGCCACCTTCGAAGTGGGGGGTGTGAACAGAAGCTGGTTGCCCTCAGGGCCAGCGCGTCCCCTCTGCTCAGTGCAGCGCTGTCCTGCTGCGCTGGCAGGGGTGGGGTGGGCACAAACCACTCATATATAGTATAATATAATGTAACATAATTTGATGTGATATAATATATTGTAATATAATTTTATGTGATATGATTTAATTTAATACAATATAATATCAGATCATATTATGATATGATATAATATGATATAATATAGTGTAATATACTTTATTATAATATAACATGATGTAATTTAATGTATATACTATGATATTATATATATATATTGACAATAATTACCCATTTGGATTTTTCTCATACCCATGTGACTCCATATGATTTTCTCTCAACTTCCCACAATCTCAGCATTGGTCCAGGTACCAGAGTTACCAGAGTTACCAGACTTGAAGAGCTTCGCTTCCTTCCACCTTGGAGGTGGAGGTGGAACGTCTGCGCAGAACGGGCTGGCGGCCTTTACCTTCCAATTCCAGACCTGCGGGGACTGCGGGCGGACTGTGGAAGAAATCCAGCACTTGGGATGCCGGGATTCCTATGAAACACTGGGATAGTGGGATTTGAAAATGGGAAGGTTACCACCAACTGGTGGAGGATTTCTTCGATTTTGGTGGTGCCTGGGGTCATTAGAGAAATTGTTTTGTAACTTATATGTTGGGTTGATGGGAGATATATCGTGCTAGTTCATGGTGTTGTGAACCAATTTGTAGCTGGGGCAGGAACCACCTTATGAGAAGTGAACGAGTGAGTTTTTTTTTGTGTTTTTTCAATGTTGTTTTTTAGATGAAACTGTACATTTTTTTGGTGTCAATGGAAACGCGAAATGTGTCTTTCTGCTACATTGGTTTCCTGCGCAAAATTTGCGGATGTAAGAGGAAAATCCCAACAACAACAAATTATCATAATTATAAGATTTTATAAGTATGCATGTGAGATTTTTTTGCAGGACAAAACAGTTGCTGTTTTCTTTTTTTGATTAACCCACGGAAAACTGTGTGTTTTTTTTCCGCCTCAACCAAAATGGTATACGCCGTATTCTGGCTGGAAAACCGTGCGAGGACTGGACAGCACAACGGTTGCAGTTGGTGTTGGGCATGACAACGGCAGCGTCTTGGAGGTAAGTTCGTCTTGCTCAGTCTGTCAACTGGGGTTTATGGTAGATATATAGGATGAACTGGGCAATCAGGATACATCATCCACCAGAATCCATCAATCATAACTAGAAGGACACCACCTTGTAGACCGGATATGATCGTACCAAATGAACAGGCAATCTCTTGAGTGCCGGTACACACGACAATCACGGCTATTCGCGGCCAGGTAATCGATGTAGTTCCTCTGTGGACCCCCACTTTCGGTCGACTTGCTGTTAGCTGGCTGTGGATTTTGCTGAGGTAGTTTGGGGAGCTCAAGTGATCATTCCAGACAGTCAGCCCGCTCAGACAGCAGCTTGGAGAACACTGTATACCCAAGATTGGCCAAATTTAGCAAAGAATTCAATTTCGGTGAACACCAGAAACGAATGTGAACTCATGAGCGGCTACGGCATGAATATTGTTTGGTATATAATGAAAATTATCATATATAGCCATTGGTTTTATTCTCATGGTACGCATATAAGCACCGTGAAATCATCTCCGTAAGTTACCTACCTGGCGAAAACGGAAAACAAACAACAGTGACGGCATGAAGTCCCGGTCCAAGGAAAGACTGGGAAGTCCTGGTGGAATATGATGGGAATGTAAGGGAAATATTGTGGGAATATGAATGAATATTATGGGATTATGGGATTATGGGGTATGGAAGAGTATCACGACTTCTGATTCTGTTGCTGACCTTTGACGTGGCCAGGTCTGTGGCCGTTCTAAGCGAACGTTTTCTTTCCACTTCTGGCGTCATGCCTGTTGAACAGTTGTCCAGGAGTTTTGCCTGTTAGATGATGAAGTGAGGTTGGACGAGTAGAAAAACGGGTGGATGGTTGCGAAATCCGAATCACCAGTTGATAGGTGCTAAACATCCCATTATTTATAGGGTTGAAAAACCATCCAAGGTGATGCAGGATTTCATCCATTCACAGTATGATCAAATAACGGCGCGTCAATATTTATGATAATCATGTATACGAAGTGTACGGGAAAGTCACTGGAGCGGAGCTCTCATCACAGAGGGTCCCTCAAAGTGCCAACATTCTTGAGTTGCAGTTGTTGGCCCTTATGAGTCCTTGCGACCTGAACAGACACAACTCAAAATTGTTTCATGGGATATCTCAATATATCTCATACTTATACATGGTGTATGATGATATATATATATATAATTGTAATATTGTATACATAACACTACATAACTTATTTATAGTATCCTATAAGAGTGATAGCAAAAAATACTTAAACAAGTTTACACATCTACTTGTTCGCTCTCGACCCGTTGCTTTTTTTCGGCACGTTCAACGAGGCAAATTTCTTGGATTTCGCTCCCGGTGATGGCTGGGATCGCAGGAATTTGTTCACATCCCTGCGGCTCGGTGTCGGCCAATATATGGGATTTCATGTGATATAGTGGGATATATTTATATATATATGAATAATGTTGGCTGCCTAATAGTAATTACCCCCCCTATTTTGTTTTTCTTTTTTTAAGGGGGGTCAACCTTCCTATAATAATTGTTGGGAATCTATAGCTGGGATCATGATATGTATTTGATAGATTCTCCATGGTTTTGTTGGGTTTCTGATAGATTCCGAATGGATTTGGTTGGGTTTCTGAGAGATTGGCGAAGAGTTGGCAAGGCGGAAGTGGACATGGAAGTGGGGGCAGAGGTGGTGGAGGCGAAGGAGGAGGACGAGGAGGAGGAGGAGAAGAAGGAGAAGAAGGAGAAGGAGAAGGAGGACAACAAAATTGGCGTTGCGGAAAAAAGTTTCCACTATTGCCATGCCTGGTGCAGTTTTGTTATTGCTATTCTGGGGCTTGCAAAGGGGTACCCTTTGTGGACCTGTTTTCTTGCTTTTTTTAATAAGGGTTTTATAAGGAAATCAGCTGTTTGGTAATTGGATCAGATTTCTGGAATCTGAGCTTTTGCTAATCAAAAGTGAAGGCTGCTTTGAAAAGGATTTGCTTTACTTGACTGCTTTTGGCAATACTAAAAGTAAATGGAGCTAATTGACTTTTAGTATTGGAGAAAAAATTGGAGTTGGGAAAAAAGTTTCCACTATTGCCATGTTGGGTCCACTATTGGCCATGCCCTCTGGACAAGGTCTGAACATGACTCTTTTGGCAATACTAAAAGTAAATACAGCTAATTGACTTTTAGTATTGGAGAAAAATTGGAGTTGCGGAAAAATGTTTCTACTATTGACAAGATAGCACTATTGGTCAGACAACATTACAACTAATATACAGTATATTAAAAAAAAAAATATATATATATATATACAGTACATGACTGTATACAAGATTATACAAATTATACAAGTCACCTCTATATATGGATAGAATCTGATTTAATTATGTGATAACCAACACTTAAATGGATATATGATGGTTTAGGAACTCACTATAGATGATGGGAATCGGATTGGGGAAATCAACTCCAAACGGCCGAACTAATCTGGTTTACTAGCCATATGGCAGTACTTAGGACGATTTTTCGGCTCCTGAATCAAGTCCCACCTGAGACAGCATCGAATCAACGTAGATCTCATACAAGGTGGCCCCGTGAGATAGCCAAGTTGGTTTCTCGTTTATATCGTAGTTACATTTTGGGAAACGAACATAATTAGCTATGGTTTTTTACCACCTTGATAGGTGAACCAACTCTAAATGGGCCATGTTCCATAGCTACATATATGTGTATGTATATGTATATGTATATGTATACGTATATGTATATGTATATATATATATATGAATATATATATATATATGTCATATATGTATGTGTGTATACATATATATATATATATATATATGTACGTGTATATATATATATGTATGTGTATATATATATATATATATTCATGTATGTATTTATATATATGTATATATATATACATGTATGTGTGTAATGTAATGTAATGTAATGTAATGTAACGCAATGCAATGCAATGCAATGCAATGTAATGTAATGTACGCATGTATGCATGCATGCATGTATGTATGTTGTATGTGCATATATTTTTATATAGCTATGTTTGTTTACCAGATGGTATCTATGGAAGATAGAACTATAGTGGGGTTTATCAACCAACAAACAGTACCAACCAGCCATACAGTTTTGATGTTCCCCACCCTATAGGGGTTTCGATGGAGCTGTCGCCAACCCCATCCATGTGGACCGACATAGGAACATGTGTAAATACGTATTAAGAGAAACACATATCGTGTATATATATATATACGAGAGTGGTAATGCATAATATAGAATGATATAATTACATGTTCGTTATCGACAAGTCATTGTTTATACATATGTTTTGTTTTTTATGTGCGGAAACGGTTCCACATTATTGCTAGATTTTGTGTGCTTATCACTATGTCATATATATATATACATATGTGTATAAATTATATGTAGATGATCGCACAATGTTTGCATGCATGATGTATCAAACATATATAATATACATAACATGTTTGTATGATTCATGAATATTATGATTTGTATAGTGTGTATATTTATTGATGTGTTAATTAATTTATTTATTCATGTTTTTATTTGCATAATTCACATATACATGTGTACCTGTGCGCATATGTATCCCGTGCGTGCAGGTTTGCATATACACATCATTCACTATGTTCAGGGGTCCTTGGTATACCTAGTGGCATCATTGGCCACTGTATTGTATCCACATAGCTCCTGGAATAACATTTATATCATGTATATCCTAAACATGACACTGAGATGGCACCCCTGGTCCGGTTTCAACCGCTCCAATGTTGGCCGTCTTGGGATGGTCTTCACCGTAAAACGCGATGATTTTCCCCTTGAAATAATGCCTGATGATAGGGGGGATTTTCCAGCCATGTGTCATGACGGATGGTCATCCTGGTCCCGCTTGACCAAGGTACAGTTTTCAAGACCAGGAGGAACACTTGCGGAAACTTGGACAACGGTGGAAGGCCAAGACGGCTATACTGCTCATTGCCGGTCCTTGCCAGGTGGGTGTATTGAAAAATATATTCCCAGTTATGGCAATTTAGATGGGAAAACGTTGATTGCTCCCTGTATTGTGGGGTAATTACCATATTTTCAGACAAGTTCCGAATGCACTTGTTGGGAACCGGGCCTCTGAGGAAAGTTTTTAAAGACTACTGGTGCAGACCGCAACAACGCTCGAGTCCTGTAGCTTCGGCAGCGATGGCGCAGAAGGGGGATGGTTGGCCTAGGTGGATATGGACCAACAACGGGTCAACTTTGGATGTCAAAGATTTAAAATGTAAAAGATATATATATATATATATTGTATCCAATTTTGGACAGGTCGGTAAGTACTCTGCCATCAGGTTCATATGTGTTGTTTAGCTTCCTCAATTCCTCAATCTTCCTAAATCCCTCAACTTTACGTATGGTACCTGAAAGGTTCGAGAAAAGATTGTCGTCGAATTGTGGGGTTCTGTGAACCTGCTAAGTTCACAAAAAAGGAGCAAAGCACTATCCTATGGCAAGGGAAGGGCCCTCTGGAAACATGGCGATGTTGTTTCATTCCTGCATCAGCAAGGGCATATCAGGGCACCATGTGTTCCTTTTCAGCAGTCACGAGCACTCGCTGGTGAGTCTCACCCTCGTGAGAATACTGGAAACGAGGAGGTCCCCAAGAAAAAGATCATACACATCACATAGATTACCAGAACAGTAGGGATATCTATATATATATACACATAATTATGTGTATATATATATGAATACTACATATATATATAGATATGTACACATTATTCAAATCATATATATTTCCCGAGGCAGCAGATCTCTGGTGTTCGCAGGATGCTTGGTGGAGATGCACCGGGACCTGGAATTTCGCAGTTTAGTGCTCTAATATGGCGCTAAAGATGGGGATACTTGATGTGTATATATATATATATACCCCTGGATCCAAGTACCTCTTTAGGAAGTACTTGGGGTATGATTTAGGGGTTAAGTAGCTTCTCAGACAGTGTTTTGATCCATAGGGATATGATATATATATATATATATACATAATATGTATATATAATCATACTACACATGTATGTAATGTATGGATGTATGGATGTATGTATGTATGTATGCATGTATGTATGTATGTATGTATGTATGTATGTAATGTATGTATGTGTGTATGTGTGTGTATGTATGCATGCATGTATGTATGTATGTATGTATGTATGTATGTATGTATGTATGTATGTATGTATGTCTGCATGCATATATGCATGCATGTATGTATGTATGTGTGTCTGTATGTATGTATGTATGTATGTATGTATGTATGTATGTATGTATGTATGTATGTATGTATGTATGTATGTATGTATGTGTGTATGTATGTATGTATGTATGTATGTATGTATGTATGTATGTATGTATGTATGTATGTATGTACTGTATGTATGTGTGTATGTGTGTGTATGTATGTATGTATGTATGTATGTATGTATGTATGTATGTATGTATGTATGTATGTATGTATGTATGTATGTATGTATGTATGTATGTATGTAATACATATATATATATATATATGTAATATAGTCATGTATATATATATACATGTAGTATGTATGTATGTATGTATGTATGTATGTATGTATGTATGTATGTATGTATGTATGTATGTATGTATGTATGTATGTATGTGTGTATGTGTGTCTGTATGTATGTATGTATGTATGCATGCATGCATGCATGCATGTATGTATGTATGTATGTATATATATATATATATTAACCAGCTAGAAACATATTTTCGTGCAGGGTATCAAAGCAAGGCCGTGAATTTGGCGTTGGTTGGATGGATTTCACCCATGAACATTGGATAGCAGTGAGATTTTACCAGACAAAGTAGGTCAAAATACCCTTGGTTTGTCTGGAAATAGGGGATGTATACACAAACACATGTGAATATTTGCTAGGGAAAAACTATGATTTAAACTTAGACCAGATTGACCCAAACATTGTGGGGAATTATGGGTCAATACAATGTCAAGAGGGTGTTGAATGTAGTAAGGAATAGTGTGCCAAAAGTAGGTACATCAAAAAAGCAGTTGAGGACACATGAGCTACGTTCTAAACCGGAAGGGGCCCCTTGTAAGAGTGTGGCATGAGCAAAACTCTGGTGAGCGTAAGCCAGCGTAAGCTCAGCATAAGACAAGTATCCGCGAAAGCAAAACCTGTGTGCGCGCAAGCAAAACGTAAGCACCGGCGTAAGCACGGCGTAAACATTTCCTTATATTTGGTGCCAGGATACAAGACGTTTAGAACATGGCTCACATGTCTTGGGAACAAGACTGCGCTCAGTAACACAAATCACCTGAGAATCAGCCGTGTCCAAGGATGGCCTGCCGAGTATTCTCAATCGATCTACTGCACAGAAACTTCTTAGAGAGACCCTGACCCCACAAACCGTTCGCCAATGCGAAGATACGGCTCCACTGGGAGCTGCAAGCAACTTGGGAGAACAAGAGATTTTGGGCAGCCTTTCGGGTGGACCTGAACCGGCTAAATTATAATTGTTTTTTTCAACAATCTTATGCGCACGGGTCGACAGGTTGGATAGGTTAACACCTGGATTTGAAAATTCTATTCATCTAAATTATACCCCACGACATATTCCCATTAGCTGGTTGGTAGTTTTTGATATTTATTGAATTGTGTTTCAACATGTTTCAACCATACTTGGGATGAGTGGTTGAAATTGTTGCATATATTTACGATGGTTTGAAAGCACCAACCAGTATATTCTTTGTTTTTGATCACTATAAAATTCCATGAAATCATTGTAAATCCCATTACATCACCATTTTCTGCTGAGTCCCAATTTTCTGGCGGACTTGTTTCAACAAAGGCAAGGCCTTTGGCGCTCAAACATGGAGTTATTGGACCCACTCAGATGCTCAGCTGGTGTCGCGGGGACCAAAGTTGCAACTCCGGTAGTCGTAAAACCCTGATAGCCATATGTATATAATATATAATATAATATATATATGTATGGTATTTATATATGTGGTCACCTCCTGCCAGAACCTCCCTCATCAATTCAATACACCGGGCAATGCTATCACTTTTTCTCCACATCTGACAAAGTGTCCAGTGTAATACATATATAATATAATGTAATAAATAAAATAAAATAAAATGATATAATATAATATAATATAATATAGTATATAATATAATATATAATATAATATAATATATAATATAATATAATATATAATATAATATAATATATAATATAATATAATATAATATAATTTACTAAAATATAACCTAATATATATATAATATGATAGTTTCCCCAGAGAGACAGAACAGTACATTCCCAATAAAATTGTGATAATTAAAACATGTTCTTTTTGGGTTGTTCTATTTATATATATATATATATATACATGTATAGTATTTACATTTGTGGTCACCCCCTGCCAGAACCTCCCTCATCAATTCAATACATCGGGCAATGTTATCACTTTGCAAAAGTCAGTCTTTTCCAATGCAATATATATATATATATGTTGATGCACAGCTTATACTTAATATGTATATTTCATTCCACTCATATATATATACACATGTCGTATACATCATATGTCCTCATGATTGTTGCGTTTAACCCCCCCCCATTTCTGGCGTTGAAACACGCGTTCAGTTCCATGGGATCCCTTCAGGATGGATCCAATGTCATGAAACCATTGAACATCGAAATGGTGAAATGCGACTGCACCTTCGCGAACGTTGAGGCGAGGTGAAAGCTTGGTGAATACATGTTGTTTAATGTTGTTTAATACAAAAAAGGGGATGAATTAATAAACAACTACTGTCTACTGTACTAATACTAAGGGGTATTCAGGATTTTGATACTAGATGATACTAGCAGTTGCTAGTTGTTTATGTTTGATTAGTAATGGGGCGGGACAAAAACACAATAGTGATCATTGATCATAAACAACTTTACATGATGTGAATCAGGATGTCTGAAAGTGGTGTACTCACAAGTTATTGGCATTTTCCTTTGGGAGAAGGATTTGGTTTCAACGACCTGAAATTTGCGACTGTGCTTGGGCATTTTAATGTCTTATGCTTCGTCACCAAAGGGAATATACGTTTCTTTTTTTTTCCAAACATCGAACTTTAGACTGTCCTGGTACGGTTGTTGATTCAAGTACTAGATGCCAATGACATCATTGTCATCATCATCATCATCAGCATCATCATCATCATCATCAGCATCATCATCTCATCACATCATTCCCAACACACTACCCCTTGTGTCCCGTACCAAGATAGAGCAGAAGTTGCTCTTTAGGGTCTTCCATTGCGTATTTCAATAATATGATTCCATGTTTAATCCAGAGACAAGTATCACAATTTCTCACATCTTCACGGTTAACAGCTTGCATATGTGTCACTATCTTGCTGATTACCCTCTGGTAAATTAACATAGACCCTGGCAGATAGGGGTTGGAAGATTAGTTTCCATTAAAACTAGGCTATTTTCAGGGTCTATGTTAATTTACCAGAGGGTAACATCCTTATTCAATCGTCACTTCTGGTAATTCAAAGATGGCAATGGACTCGGCAGGCGCTGGAGCTGTCGGATCAGGATTTGGAAATCTTTTGGAAGGCGAACGTGTGGACTTCGGGCCAGAAAATGTGGGCGAAACTACCAGATTCAGATGGTGCTCCTCAATTACAAACCGGTTACAGTTCAAACTATAGAGAAAATATCCACCATAAACCCTAGTTAACCTGTTCATGAATTATTTATACTCATTCGCTAAGTAGGCGGTCTCAGGAGGTCTCAAATTGTGGGAAGCAACAGATAGGGTATTTAAGTTGGTGAGTTTGGTCAGTCTGGTCTATCAGAGTCGACATCAGTCGCTGCTGAAAAAAAGGTGGATGCGACCCTGAAATTTGCGGATCACATCCTGGAAACTTGTTTTTTTTGATACGACTGACATGTCAATGAACTTCAATAAATGGGTTTGTCTGAAAATAGTGTACCCCTACACCCAATGGTTAATGATCATTATCCCTACTAAATGGCTATAATTGGGGGTATACCCCATTTTCAGACATACCCAAATCTAGATATTACAAAGGCTGTCGTCACTGTATTGATTGGATGACTTACATGTTGTGACAGATCTTCTTTGCCATGTGTATTCGTGGCAGGTCCTTCTATTTGCATTGAAGCTAGCACAGAATGGCCCAAAATCTCCTGTTGAGTAGGCGATTTCTGCGCTGAGGATGCGGTGCAGCAACTGAAAAGCGGCCTCCAAAAGTACAATGTGACTGCGCGGGAAAACGCTGAACGCCTGGGATACCAAAGGCAGCTGGGGTTGCTTTGGCTGTGATTGGAGCCTTGGAGGCTGATCTTACATGACATGTCATTTCGTAGATAGAAAACTATGCTAGAGTCGTGAACCTGATGATTTGGATCCACAAAGGTGATTATGGACCGATTTCACACATGCCCGCGTTTTGGGTCGGACCATGACGCCATTGTTTCATACAAAAATCAACATATGTGAGGAGACTCCCAATTACACCACGCAACGGTTGCATTCCAAAAAATCCAATGATCTCGGATTTCACGCCACCATGAGGATACTGGAAGCCCCAATCCTACTAGAACTGGGATTGGATTGGATCCCTAGGGGCCCAGGAGGGGGATCCTGAGGGATCCTGCTCAGCAACTCCCCCACGATACTGGCGGCGCAGATGGTTGAATCTACTGCGGTAATCTTTAAAAGAGCGCACTTTCTTAGATATAGATGTTGTTCCCATGGAAGACATTGGATTTTCTAGACCGACCTGTTCGATTTGGGAGGGTAAATCCCCATGAATTCCAACAAAAATCCCATGAGAATCGTTGCTGAAGTGTCTATGTTTTGAGCCATGAATCATGAATCATCCCGTTTGCCTTTTTTTTTTACTGGTCAATTCCCCATTTTTCCCGTGGAAATTCTCTTACAAGATGGCGGTCAATTCCGTCACAAAAAGGGTCATTTTTGCTGCGGATGTTTCTGCTTTCCTTTTTTCAAGCCATGGAATCATCCACCAGTTCTGACCACAGCAGCAGGCCCCACAGCCTCGGCTCTCCGCGTTTTCACGTCCTGCAACTGCTCCGGCACGACCCCTGCGATGAGGAGGAAGCCATGCGCAGGGACAACTGCATGAACAATACCATGGAAGTGGGCCACTTGGCAAGATCTGAACCTCTATTTTAAGGGGTATAATTAATTGGTTTGGAATGGGATAATAGGATGATTGGGATGCAGATGTTATATAGATGGTACAGGTATGGCCCGAAATACCAGTTATAGTTATAAGTTAGTTCAAGTCACCCATGTATGGAATGTACAAGCCCATTTATCTCTCATGAACCATCATTATAAGCGGATATAATATAATTTGGAATGGGATGATTGGGAGGTAGGTATGAGATGAGGATATACAACCAACAAGCAGGAACATTTGGAAGTGGGCCACTTGGTTGAAATTAACTTCTTTAAGACCCAGAAAATAATGTTTAAGTATGTCGGATCAAATTCCATTCTACGGACTTGTCATGAACTTTCAGGATTTTAATAGCTCCCAACCATCACAACTCATCAAACATATACAACCGGGTGGTTGCTGCGCAAAGAGAGGTAGCCTTCTGATTTCACTCCCACGTTGGGTAAGAAAGTACGAAGAGGATGTACATGGCACTGCCCCTTGAGTTTTCCCAGAAAGACCATCACTGCATCGACATTCTTTTTTTACCAACGTGAAGTAACAACTTTGTAGTAGCTTGAGTGATACTCATTGGCTATACACCACCCTAGGAATTCTTGTCATTTTTGGAGAGCTGCGACGTCCTAGCCGAGAAAAGATGACCGAGGATCAACATGTCACAGTGTCCAAGTTGTGTTTTTTTTTCCTCGGGAGCCGACTAAACTACCCAGCTTCTTAGATTTCTTAGTTGAACAACAACTTTGTCGATTGTTTGTCGTTCAACCAATCCATATGCTCCATGCAGGGATGGTATAGTTCCGTATGTTTACCTCCATATTTTTGGGAAGATTTGCTGGTGTAATGGTAAATGTTCAAGACATAGAGCAGACAGCTTGGGGAGACATACAGCAGATCACCAAAATTGGCTAAGGTGTAAAGTTGACTTTCCCATGTGATAGAAACATTCGACCAACAACTGTGGTTGGTGGATTCAAGCGGTTGAACGCACCAACCAGAAATAGTTATATACCTATTATTAATCTATTATCTATCCTATATAGATATCTATAGATATTCTATAGATATATCATATCACCATGATCCAACAATGTGCTTTTTTGGGGTCACCCTGTTTACCCATACCCCGAATATGGCCAGTCGTGGCCCAGGTAATCTGATGTTGGCGGAAGGTGTTGACCCCACTCTTCCGGTGGCTCGGCATGTTTTTGTTGGGATAATACTGATGAACCATTGGATTTTGGCATACAAACTGAACCTGTATGTGAAATGAAGCCCATAGATAGTGGTCAGTTTGTTTTGCATGCAACGAAAACGTTTGTGTGTACATAACATCTCTATCTCTCTCAATATACGCAAATTATGCATATTAATCTCTACTACAGTTTGTGCCTCTCCTGTCCCGCGTTGTTCAGTTGGTTGAAGAAGATGAAGTCGCAGCCCCTTTTTTTGACCGCTGTTTGACCGCCGTCGTTCCTTTTTTGGCATGAATGCTGGGAAAATGATGAGTCGCCAACGCATGGTTTTTTTCACTGGTTTTCACTGTTGTTGTTCCTTGATTTTGAGACAAGTCTGGGTTGAAACCACGTCTTGTTGCAATTCCAGAATTTGATGATTTGGGAATCAATCCCTTCCTTTCCTGTTGATTTCCCTTCAAATCCATTGAAACCTTAAGTATGGAACAGTCTCCCCGTTATAATCCCATTATAGTTCCATTGTATCAATTATATCCTAAAAAACCCTAAGCCTTATAATCCAATATGGTCCCACTGTAATTGCATTATAATCCCATGGTAATTCTATCCTATATAATCCAATATCATTGCCATGATAATTCCAAACCGCATGGATTTTCTTTCTAATCATTTCTAATCATATATAAATCTTATAATCCAATATATAGTCCCATTATGATTATCCAATATAATCATATTATCCAATATATAAATCTTATTATCCAATATAATCCTATAAATTATAAATCATATTATCCATTCAAATTCCATTGTACTCCCACTGGAATCCCATGGAAACTCACTCGCACCGTAGGTCTACCTGATGGGCGCCGAAACGAGCGGCGCCGATCTCCTCGTGGCGCCTGAGCATGCGCGAGCCATGGAGAGCTTGAAGAAGATCTATACCTTGGTCAGCAAGGACGGGAGACGGGATGGGGAAATGGAAAATGGATGGAACATGGATGGAACATGCTGATTCATGATGGAGGACATGGATTTCAAGCCAAGAATATAGGATAATATAGGATTGAAATAGGGAAAATGGTGATATCGTAGGGTTTCGTGGGGATTTTGATGGTGATTTCCATGGGATTTCATGTAATGGCCATTTCAGTTACCGGTTTATTGGAGCTACCTACCATATCATAAGGCCTATTTTTTAGGGCTGTGTCAGGGGGGATATGCCCGCAACAAAATGGCTTTATATGGTACTCTACAGTACAGTACCTCTATTTTAGGGTCCATAACCCTAGCATCTTTGTTCGGCAAACAGCTAGCATTAAGAACCACTAGGATTTAGCCGATCTGAAGGATTTTACTTGTCCCAATTGTATCCCAGACATCTCAATACAGTCCATTGTTGATCTGGTTCATTTTCCGTGTTTGTTGGTTCAATCCATGTGTTTGTTGTTTGAATCCAATGTTTGCATAGGTAATGTCTGTTTTCTGTCTAATCTCCATCCATGGTGCCGTTTGCACACATTCCGGGAAACAAAATTAAAGGGTGTTTTTTTTGCAAAATGAAAGCAAACAATCATCATCAATCATCGGTTCTGACGTTATTGTTGGGTAAATTCAATTCACCAAATATGCATTTGACACCTTACATGTTCCTCGTTCAAAATAGTATCCATTTAGATTCATTTAGTATATATCAATGACACCTTAGTTCAAATATATTGAACATCTCAAATTCACCCAAGATTGAACCCATTTCAACCGGGAATGGCTTCAAAACCCCACAAAATAGTCACAACCATATGGGAAAAAAACCATCAAATGAACCATTGGATATATACATTTTGTACTACCCACATCCTTCACCCATTGTCTACCATACCATTTAGCCACTGATTCACCATCGTAAAACGGTTAAACAAAAACAAGTAGATGATTTACAATTGATTTACCATAAAAGTTGACCCACTACTTCACTCCTGATTCACCATCATTAACCATAAACTTACCATACAAATTGACCACTAAAAAAGTTTCGCCATCATTTCACCATCATTAACTATTAACCATACTTTGCTACTGATTCACCATGCTTAATGATGGTTAATGATGGTTCATGATGGTTCATGATGGTTCATGATGGTTCATGATGGTTAATGATGGTTCATGATTTCATCATTTTTCACCATCATGTTTCACCATCATTAACCATCATTAACCATAGATATTTAACCATAAGATATTTAACATATATATTTAACCATTATTACTAACCATAGATATATATTGATCATGAATCATAGATAACCCATAGGTAACCCATGGATATTTCACCGTCATAACCCGCGCCAGGAGATGATCTGGGACGCCTCGGCGTTGACCTCGGCGGCCTTGGTGGCGGTGGACTTCGTCCTGGCCTCCGAAGCGGCGCCTGGCCACGGGCCACGCGTGCGCGGGGAGTGATTCGGAAGGGGGAAAATGGTGAGATTTATATGGTTTTATAGGATTTCATGGTGATTTCATGGCGATTTCTTGGAGTTTCATGGGGTTTAATATGGTTTGATGATGATTTCATGGTGATTTCCATGGGATTTAAATGGATTTGATTGTGATTTGATGGGGGGTAATGATGATTTAACGGTGATATTTCCTGGGCTTTGCTAGGATCTGGAATGGAATTTCATGGGATCTCATGGGATCTCATCCATTGGAAATTCCAGGACTTTCCCATGAATTCACCGATGAAATCCCACTGATCCACATAAAAGACCCCATGAAATCACGATCCTATTCAATCATGACATCATGAGATCCCATGAAATTCAGTGATTCACCCAGTGAAAAAGGGGATATCATCAGCTAACTGAAGCTTTGGGATCAGTGGTTTTTAGCGTCGATCACATTGGGTTTAGCCAAACAAAAGGGGTTGTTAGGATCTTACTAGATCTTGATGGAACTCTGCGGGTCTTGATGAATCTTCGCGGATCTTAACAGATCTTACAGTGTATCAAAGGGGTTTATCATTGCTGCTCTACAATCAACAATAGAATGAGGCAACATGAGGCAACAATAGAATGAGGACAGCAACAAAGCATCTTAAAATCATTAGAACACTATTTCCTGAATTTAGCGTCCTAAAGGGATTTTGATGTTATAAGAATAGGATCTTTACACCCCATTGGGTTTGACTGAAAATGGGGTATCCCCAAATTTAATGGACGCTCATCCCTTTACCAACATAAACAATGCAAATTTGGGACTATACCATTTTTTTAGACAACGGAAAATATGGGGTAAGTATTGAAGGTGGTTATATTCAGCTGGGGTGTTGAAAGATGGTGATATTTTTTGAGAATTTCAGCGGCACCAATAAGTAAATTGATCGGTTAGTTGCTTTGTGAATGGATCCGTTCTTAAGTATAGACCAAAGCCAGAACAGTTTTTTTCTGGAAACTCCAGGAGATTTTGTACACCCGCAAAGACTCAATCTTGAAAATGTGTGTTGTTTCCGAAGAACAGCAGGGGAAAAACTACTAGAGGTTTGAAAGGTTTCCTAAAATGGGTGTACCCCCAAGTTATCCATTTTAATAGGATTTTCCGTGATAAACCATCTAACCCCCATTTATAAAACCCCCCAAATAATTCTGCTATAACACAAGGGAATGGCTTGGGCCCTGACTATTTTGACGACCAGAATGTTCACCCACAACAAATCGGTGCCAGTGAAGAACTGGAATAGTGCGACGGCGATTGTACGGCCGCAAGGCGGCGCCCGGCGGTGCCCCCATAGTTTGGTACATTGATCTACAACTCACTTACCCTCTGGTAAACTAACATAACTATATGGAAAATCACATTTTTTCATGTGTAAATCAACTATAAATTGGCAATTGTCTATAGCTATGTTAGTTTACCAGAGGGTAACTTTTGCGTCATGGATCTTTATGATCATTGCAACATATTTAAAAAAAACGTTGGGGTCATTGACCCCAACATAGCTGGGGGGGCACCACGTGGCACCACCGTGTGCAAATAATATCCTAACTTCAAGGTTCAACCCTGCAACCCTGCGCCACTTTAGCTCAAGTTGGGGGGTTGCTTGCTTGTTTCCTATCTTGAAGATTGGACGGAACATTTAGGCATATGTTCCTGTGAAATCATCAAGTTGCTAAGTATGAATTACCATGAATTACCATCCACCTTCCATTGCACCATCAGCTCTTGATGAAAGGCAATATCGGCAATGGTGTTATGTTGTGGTGATCAATGATACGCAGACAAAACATGCCCTCCATTTCCCTACATTCAGGGTAGCCGGGTAGCCCTGAACATAAGACATGCCATTTCTATCCGCACGGCCACGGTCACCGAGGAGTTTTTCGTGGGGAATTCCATCCCAGACATCTCGGGGTACCTCATCATGCTGCGAGATGCAAGGACCTGGGACGTTGATCCCATTGGAAATCCAGGGTTGGGTTCCTGGATGGGAAACTGCCAGAAGTGGAAAATACTGCTACGTTTTTACTCATCGATTCATATGTTGATTGGTTTGTACGGTTCATAGTTCACTTCCATGCTTGCTTCGGGTTGAACTCGGGTTGAACTGTACCTCTGCAAATAGAGTCCACTGACAGTGTCGCAATCTTCAAGCGATACATGTAACATTCCATACAAGATTTCATAAAAGCGGGAGCGGAAAGGAAACTGCCAAATAGCAGACACGACAATTTTGAACTTGAACATTGGTCCCTTTCCCAAGGGCTCCAATAGCTATGAGCTGGTATCTTGGGTTAGTATGTAGGCATTGTAGTTCTGTACATTCATATACATTAATTCATTAATCAATTAATTAATTGGTGTGAATTCTATATATATATACACATAGTGTACATGCATCTCCAAGTTAGTGTTTTTTTTCATTTGTTTCATCATCTCATCTCATTTCCCTTTGCCAAGAACGAAACAGCCCAGAAGCCCAGCATGCAGAGGCGTGACGCGTCGAAGACTCTCCACTACAATGGCGGCAGTGTGCCGCTGGCCGACCGCTTGGGGGTTAGCAATCAGAGCAGTTTGCAGGATCTGTGGACGGAGGGAGTTCTAAAATGGGGACGGAAATCCCTAATATCTGGCCATTAATAGTCATTAAACGGAAGATAAAGGCTTAATTAAACCTTGGGATGGAAGAATCGCTTGGGATGTCTTTGATCCAAGACCAGATCAATCCGTTGGAACGGAGCAGTTCGCCAACAATTTTGAGGAAGATTTGGGAGTTGCCAAATGCTGGATCAGACAAGAAAACCTACTATACCTCTAGATGGTTCATTGTCGTCGGTTGATGGTTGATAGTGATCCTATATAATTATATGATCTTTGTTTAAGATCATTTCAGATTAAAACCTGACTTGGTTCGGTTATATGATGCTATATGTTTATTTGAATCGTTTCTGTTGTAACCATTTGTTTGCTAACATTATTTGCATCTGTGTGTGTGTGTTGAGTTGATTGTATCATATTGTATCCATTATATTCCATGTGTTGTTATATGTGTTTCGCCCAATGTCTTGTTTGTTGATTGACTTAAACATGTTGTTTTATCATCAATGATCATCATATCCACATCATCCATGGTACCATGAAAACATAATCCCACCCAGATCATAAGGAAAAACCTGCTACGAAGCGCAACTGATACCACCAAAAAAGAAAAATAACAAACATAGGAGCAAATCAGATGACCTCCACATGACGCATATCATATTCCCAAAAATGTTGTTGATTATGATATCCAGTACCTACATCAGTGATATTATCATGCATTTCTTATATGCATAAATCATCAACATCAGGAACTCAACTTGCCGAATGACATGTATATAATAACATGTATATAATTTATAGAATGTAATAGTTTTAAACCCAAAATGTTGTCTCTTTAGCCCATTTACTAAAGGGTACCTTAAACAGGTCAAGCATGAAGCTATCTATTCCATACTCTTGCGAGGTGGTACCCCATTTGACTCTGGTTATAATTTACAACCACCACAAACCCAACACTTTAGCTAGTTAATGACACCAACTTGGTCATCATACATCAACTAAAAAAACATAATCCATAATCCCATTACTAATTATTATGTGATCCGCATACACCAAGCCCTATGTTTCTTAGTTACCTATGCAGAAATTCATATCTCCAACATGATCATTTTTGATTTTTTTCATCAGATGGCACCATCCCTAATGGGCTCCAGGACACCACCTTCCGTTTGCCCATCAAATGGATCTTCTCGCTGGGCGTCACCGCGGAGTACGCCCTGGCGCACACGAGCGGGGCGCTGGCGGTTGCGACGGACTTCAACGAGCTGCGCCGGACGCAGATCGCCCTCCGAAGTGCCGTGGAAAGGACGGCTGTCCCAAAAAATGGAAGAAGAACTGGAACATGACTGAAATCTTATGGATATTATATGACATTCTATGATGAATAGATCTTCAATAAATTGTTTCTGTTATCTTTAAGTTCAACGGTGTAGGTCAATGAACAGTTGAATCTGACGTGTTCCAATACAGTTGAAATGATGTATACAATATATATATATATATTATAGTGTATATATATATATACATATATATTACATATAAATATATACATATAACAGCAACAGGTTGAACGAGAGGTGACAATTTTACTGCAAGCCTGCAGATTGGAGATTCAAGTTGTGCACAGCGCTCCGAAGTAATGATTACCCTCCGGCAATCAAACATGGCTTCTTGGAATATCCACCATTCGCACATGTTTTTCCCTTTAAACGCATCTAAAAGTTTCATTTAGTTCTGGGCTTTTCCAGCCACGTTTGATGACACCAGAGGGTATTCATCTTGTGAAGCCAACATGGAGAACCACCTAGCCACCCATGGAACCAGAAAAACGCCGCTACGGCTACGACTGATGACTCAGGCTAGATGTGACCCACGGAAGTTCTGTGCTGTTGTGTTTGCACTGACTTTTATATAATTCTATATTCTATTGTATGGGTCAAAATTCCAGATCTCCCCAAAATCATGAGGGTCACTCATACACTTGGAATTCCAGTCATAGCAGGGTATGTCCTTCAAAAGAAATCCACGGGCCCCATTTCTGTTGAAGTACTGGGGGAATCGTCCCACATGGGGTTTCATAACCCTTGTTAACAAGTTTCATGAGTCATCCCATTTACAACTGTGGTATAACCTGTATGTTTCACCCTACTAACAAGCTGCTAAGCATCATTGGTGCTAGTAAATCTCCATGAATTGTTGCTTCTGTCTACAGCTTTTCTGCCTAGAAACTACCATTGGTGAATGATAACATATAGCTAGGTGTTATCGTACTATTTTTTGGCTAATACCCATCAAACAAACCCTGGCTTGTATTGGGCCCGGTCATATGGGATTTTTCATATGACTGTAGGCGAATGGGATTCAACACCTTTATTTGACAACTACAAGTCCATATTGATGGGTAATATATCATTATATAATATATCTATCATATATTATATATATACACATGAATTCCACATTTTTCTGGTTCTATCATCTTTTCTCTATTATTTGCTCCCGGTTCTATCAAATTCAATCCCCATTTTGAAGAAATCCCCAAGCGCGCCATGCTTCCGAGGTGCCTTAGCCTATGCCCCCAGCATCTTGCCCATCTGCATGACCACTGCAGCGATCGGCTCCCCCTTGGCCAAGTGGCTGCTGCAGAACGGGGCGCGGGTGATTTATCACAGCCCAGCAGCTTGGCGGAGCGAAGCCAGAGCCTGGGATTCACGTCGTGAATGTATAGGGGAATCATCCCCTTAGATGGCCTTGTGACCTTAAGTTTCAGGATCGGAAGGTGGCCTTAAGTTACAGGTGAACTAATACTGAGATATCATAATTTAGCCAGTTTGTCGATGGGTTAACTTGTTGGGGATTATACTAGCTGGTTTAATGGGGATGATGATAAACCATAGGATTTGGAAACTCAACCAACCTGTAGAATGAATTGGGACAATTATGGATATGTTATGGCATTTTTGAATGGCTCGTTTCAGATATTTCATCCATTTCTGTCCCAGCTTTTACTGTAGGGTGGTCGAGGTCCTACAATTTACGGTCCTGAATTTCCCATTGATATCATGGAGACGTAGTGGGGATTGGGCCAATTGGGGATATGATTTGGATATATTCCAATCAATGAATCAACAAGCATTTTGGATGATTTTGGATGGTACTAGTTGGTGATTTCTTTTTCAGCATGACTATATATAGACTGTATAGTTACACTAGCGACCTACTGTTCTCACTAGTTGCCAATCAAATCAACCTACTGGAGCCGGTACCACTTCCGCCACTTCCAGGATCATCCGAGGAATCGCTGCAACCATATCACAAGTTCACCAATCAGTTCCATTTTTAGATATGGTATTTATTTGTGCCATAAAGGTACCTTTGTTGATGGGTCTGTTTGTTGGGGGTTATACTGGGTTATAGGGGATGATCTCAAGCCATAATAGAAATTTTACTAACCAAGCAGTATAAGGAGATGGGATAGGGGTATTGTTCATGGTTTATTTGTTTTCGGAGGAAGGTTTACTTGCATGGTACATGTGATACATGTATGGTACTGGTAATGTGCTGGCTATAGTTATAGAATCAACCTGTAACTGGCGTCCCCATCGATAGATGGAGTCCATCTATCGATGGTTGTTATTTTGGTGGATATGATCCACACTGGAATCCACACTATGGTCCCATAGATTCAAAATATATGGGTCTATTCTACATATTATTGGTGAGTAAAATTCCTATGATCAGCATCTATAATTCAATAAGGAACATCTTTCATCAGCATTGTTGTGTCCACCATTGGCGAGCCGTCAGGCCAGTCCCACCTGATACGTGGCCTCTGGGGATTCCCTTCCAGTAAGGATTTCCCAGTACTAATGTACCACGTGTCTATCTTGTTGGTCCAATCCCATTTTGTTCCTGGTATATAAACTTCTGATTTGAGGTGTTTCCATCAACCAAAAGCCTGTCTAAATCATTCTCCGGAAAATCACCGGAAAAAAAAAACAAAAAACAGATTTACATGGAGAATTCATGAAAAAAAAACTATATTCTTCGTATAGATGTTTTCCATCAACAAACATGTACATGGACAATTGTGGAAAAATCTGGAAAATCATTCTCCAGAAAATTCCCAGTGGAAAAACCACCTTACCCTCTGATAATGGCTGACAGTTTGCTATTGAAAATGGCCATTGAAATAGTTGATTTACCCAGCTATAAAATGGTGATTTCCTCTAGCAATGGGACAGTTTACCAGAGGGTACATATTAATATATTATATTTAATATATCCAATGATGGGAAATATTAATAATCTATGGGAAATATGGATAGAATTGATTATTTCTATAGATTATTAATATTTAATAATAACAATAATAATAATAATAGTATATATATATATAAATAATAGATGATTTCCAAAAAAATGTGGAAAAACATGGAAAAAAACAAAAAAAAACCACCCTATCTTCCCAGAGGGGTTTTTGTTCGCCTCCAAGGCCTGGAGCTCCGAAGCCCTGCAGGGCTGGAAGGACTTCGGCTGCGAGGGCGGCGCCGCGGCCACCGCGGCCAAGACCAACACGGCACTCAGCGAGGTGCTGCGCATGGACGCAGTGGTGCCGCGGTGGCTGGGGGGGTCGGGTGGGGTGGTGCCCAGGATGGATGGATGGGGGAAAAACTATGGAAAATCACCATTTTTAATGGGAAAACTCACTATTTCTATGGCCATTTTCAATAGCTATGTTAGTTTACCAGAGGGTATTGGGAAGTTTGGGAAGTTATTGGCACACTGAATTCCAATGAATCATCATGATTTTCCCCATTTATATAGATAGTAATTTAGTGCGTACCCTGGTTTTGGAATGGTTTTGGTATAGGCCACTTCGAAACACACCCAAATCCTCGCATACGTTTCCTGTCCATGTTGCAACATATGGCATTATCACTTCACTTTTTGTACTTGTAGTGTCAAGATTGTATTGAACTGATAAACCTCACGATATCCTTGTTGTCACTAGATCGTAAACCTGTATGGCACGTTTCCCAAGAACACCCGGATCAATTGGATTGCATGCAAGATTATATGTATTCAGCACTACAAATGGAGTGCAGCTGTTAATGTGATTTCATCTAAAAAATAAAAAAAATCCATTGCCATTTTCCCCCACCTGCCAGGTGAAGGTCTCTAGATTTTAACAAAGGTGCACTCTTCCTCTTCCTCCTCATCTCCCTCTACGCCAGCTCTCCCTCTTGCTGGCCTGTCAAAACTGAATGTGTACCCTGTAAGACATTTTTTTGGCTTAAAATCTTGAATGGGTTTGTTTGAAGATTGGGCATATGATGTTCCCATTTAAATTGTCATTTACTGGATATACCATGGCAAAGACCATTTTGAGACACAGCCACATCCGCGTTTTCAGAAAGGGCCACTATCAGCAGAAGCTGCCATACTTCTGCACGGATCCACATCATGGTGCAACAGGAAATTCCAGTCAGATGGTAAAAACATGTAAAAAAAAACACCATGGTTGTTGGTTAATATGTTCCCTTAAACCAATCCTGGTTGACTTTGTCTAATTTCAAGTTTGTGTTGAACTGATGTATCTCATGATATCATGATACTCTGTATATACCTGTCACTAGACCTTGCACTGTGACATTGCATTCTTCCCGGAGAATGCCCAGATCAATTACAGTAGCATATATGCAATATGGGTAGATTTGCAAAATATCAAGCAGATTCAAGTAGGCATTTATATATATATATACATAATATTATATATATATATATGTTATATGTTATATATATATATATCCAACGGTGAATATTATGGATGAAGGCAAGATGTCTGCTTTCTTGGAACTGCGCCTCAAGTTTGGTTCCGAGGCCCTGGGATTGCCGGACGAATTTCTGCTCCTTGGCACAGCGGTATCGGTATCCCTGGAGACCAAAGCTGGCAATAAACAAGGCAATTTCATTCAATTTTGTAGATGTTAAGTCTTGTCAACTCCAAGGGGTTCTCCCATGTGTTTTTTTTTCCAGGTTTCATTGATGAATATGTAAATATATATATATATATATAGAGAGAGATTGATATGTTTGCCTCTGCAATAAACCTCTACATATCGCCAGCTTCGACGGTGGGAGTTTTCATTCAACCCCAATTCTCCACGTATGGAATGTTTAGGAACAATCCCAAAAATGACTCAGATGTGGGCAAATATCCCATGGAATATATGGGCAAGATGGTTCATAATGAAGACAAATTGATGAATCGGGTTTCTGTCCATCTGAACCTTGCCCTTCGCAAAAACTCTCTGAAAGGAGAAGTAAAGACCCTAGGGATATCTTAAGGACGTATGCCCATGTTTGCTGGTGATTCCTGCATGTACAGTATTTATTTGCATAATTCTCAGGATACGTCAATTCGATCTTTCATTTCCTATCTTTCATTTCCAATCTTTGCTAGGTACACTCATTTTTTTTGTGAACTTAACAGCCAGCGATATACCCTTCTCTGTCCGATGTCTTGCCCCACAGAAATGTCCAACTTCGGCCCTGCGGGGAAAGAAGCTTGTGTTCCAATGCGAGGCTCTTGACTGGGAACACCATGATTTTCACCAAAGATGTGACATGGACGGGTCTCCTGGGAGAAAGCCACTTGGTGAAACCGTAGTATCATCGGATAAACAAAACTCGAAAAGCTCCAGGTCTATCCATTTCAAAGATCATATGGTAAACCCAATAATATCCTGTGGGAGGTTTAAACAACTATTTCTGGTGTAATTGGGGTTGGGTTGGGTTGGTTTATTCTTGGCTTTACCACATCAAATTCATCACGTTTTCAACTTAACCCACCCGGGCCACCTTGGGAGATTACTTGTTTTTTCTGGCCCAATTTTGCCATTCTCACAGCCTTTTTTTGGGTGCCTGAAGGGGTAGAATTCCCCCAAGATTCACCAGTGGAATGGGGCCCCAGTCGTCATCCAGTCGTGGACCATGACTGGAGATCCGCCAGGGGGCTCTCTGCCCTTTTGGTGGAGGTTTAAGCTGCCGTACCAGGGTGAGTCTAATTGAGAATAAGTTAGTATATGTCACTATTATTAGATAATTAATGAGTATAATAACTGCTATTGGGATATGTATGTGTGTATGCATATATAATTTACATTTTCTTATTACCCTTTCAAAGCTCCCGTCTCAGGGGGGACCATACCAAAATGTAAGATGCATTTTTTGGCACACCTCATCCCTTTTCTTCAATGTAAAATTGGTCGCTCAACGTTCCCCCAGGTGTCGTTTTTGTGCGAGGAACATACCTTGACGATGAAATAGACATATAACTACCGCGTTGAAAGGTAAAGTGATAAACAGTCCCAGTAGCCAAATAGGTCACTGCCATCATCCCAAAAGCTGGATATGGGGATGGGTCAAGCCATTGAAGCCCCAGAAGGGACCACAGATTGAAATGTATATGTTTCGTATGAACCGCAGCTAATTGTTGTGGCCAGAAATGTTCAAAATAATAACACCAATTGATGATGTTTAAGTTTAATTGCTGGGTTTACGACTTGAACAGTATCAGTAGTTCACCTTCCTGACTGAGACCTCCCTGCGGCCAAGGTAAGCAGTCAAAACTCAGGCTGGGCGCGGCATTGGTCCCAAAGGCAGTAGGTGATCTCACATACGCACCTGCAGGTTCCACAGTTTTCCTGCCCCGGATTACATCCGTCTTGGATCTTTATCTACAGCAGGGAGAACCACTCCCTGAACTCACCAACCACCCTGCTGTGATCGAAACAGACCCCAGTGAGCTCAAGTGTGCAAACTTGCATCAGTACCAGAGTCACAGCCACTGGAGCATCTGCCGTCCGGCAAACATTGCAACGGAAAATCCACCATTAAATTCGATGAGTTTCCCAGCTATAAACCGCCATTTGTATACGAATTTCCAGCTTGCTATGTTTGATGACACCGTTGGCTAAACCGTCCTCCCCGCGGGAGGATGAAAAAGAACGACTTCGCACATGGTCCCTGGTTCTGCAAGGGGTGGCCGTGAGGAATCGCGAGCCGGTTAGCCATGTATTTATCGAGAATGTCGTATGATCTTATGTGAAACTGGTGGGTGGTTTGGAATGTATTGTGAATAATAAGCCCAACTGACTAATATTTTTAGGGGTTGAAACCACCAACCAGGAAATGTCTGCTGTTTTTTTCATTTGATATAACAATAATATACAATCGAATCTTGTGGTCTGGCATTTCTCCACCCTAGTATTCGGTTTGATTCAATACAGTCCAGATCATTCCAGATCTACATCTGAATTTTAAATCAATCAAATATACAGTACATACAGTACATACAGAATCGACTAGCGGTGACTAGCGTCAAAACCCGGTGGAGTTGATGGAGCTTTGCACCACAGGGACCTCAATAGGAATGGTGAGAAATTGCCGCCCCACCATGGGTTTGATGAGGCATCCATCCCATGGCCCATAGCGAGGCAAATTCAACTTCGCCAAGAGTCGGGAGACAGGCGTTCCGCGGTATTTTGCCATGTCGGCGTGCCAAGTGGGGAGGATGGATCTGATTGTGTTGAATCTCGAGGAGCAGGGGTAGGGGATATTTGTTCACATCACATCTAATTTGTTGGAGAAGTCTAGGATGTCTATGCAATTTTACGCATTTGTTTGATATCGCCAAGAAAAACCATGCTTAAACCATGCTTGGTAGAGCAAGCGGCTGAGCCTTAAATCAGCTCTGGGATTTGTTATCTTCACCAGATGCACAGTTTCCGCCTGAAACCATGAACTGCACTTTGTATGCAAGGCAGTGTATCGAAACTATCATTCCTTTGTGATTCATCCGTTTTGTCATATTCATATAACACCATATGACACAAATCAAGAGAATTGATGGCTTTGATGGGTATATCAAAAACAAAGACCTGATATCATGTAACATATGAGACGCTCATATATCATCCCATATTTATCACATATATCATATATATATATATATCACATATATCATATATCATCACATGTTAGGTGAGGATTGGTGATTCATATCCCAATCTGACCACCTGCGCGACTGTGGCACGCCACAGTCCCGTGGCCGGATCCAGGTCGTGTGGTGTACGACAGTCGCTCGAACCCACGGATGCTTCGGTGATGTTGCCCCTGGACGATGAACATGTCTGGAAACGCGGAAACCACACTGGAGAGTGTCAAGCTGATGCTTTGGGGGATATAGTGATCATATATCATTATTACTGTAATTACTTGTGTTAGGAATATTTTCGTTATTATTATTTTGTGTTTGTATGAATATGATATATGATGTGTATATATATATATATATATGTAGACATATGGAGAGAGGTACATATAACAAACACCTTCAGAAAAAAAAATGATAAAACTTACGGTATATATATATAATAATATACATAGATGAATTACCTATATATATATATACACGGTATATCATCTACACATGATACGTGGCGAGCAGAATGAAGCACCATGTATGCCAGCACTGAGCCACTGAGCGGTCTCAGGATCAATCGTCGCGTCATGCGAGACACCTATCCAAGATTCGTGCTGCTTGGCTCAGTTGTTTGTCTTCATACTTGGTGGCTCAAGAATCATAAGTGGGTTGTAACCGCAGGCATAAGTAGGGTAAGGTTAGTTCAGTCATAACTGGACTCACAGCCCGTTTCCCAACTGGGAAGAGCCACCAAGTAGGGAAGGTTTGGGACTAGTTGGTTACCGCCGCAAAACCCTTTGTGGGGCCTCAGCCATATTCTATGCATGCATCAATACCCAATGATGGTCAAAAGCCTGGAGATGTAGCTTGTACTTTTCGGCGGACACAGGAAGTGCATGCACAAACAGACAACCTTAAGGACTTTGGGTCCAAAACTGCAAAACCATATGCGTCATGATCTGCACAGGTTTGAGCAGTCTGAATGACATGGATGATGGGTCGGACCGGTGGCGTAAACAGCTAGGATGAAGGAAATAAGGTGGTTTCTTGGTAGTTCTGTGCCACATTTGCATTGCCCCATTTCATGGCGTTGATGTGCTTGTTCCCGTTCCTAGCCATTTTTGCTGGGATAGTGGATCGAAGAACCGCAGGGGGTTCACCATGTACCCTGGCTACGCACAAGCCCAAGCATAGATTTACCTTTAAATAGCTTAAAAATCCTTAAACTATTTTTACAGAGGATATGTTTTTTTTTTTGGTAGAAAGCAATTATAATGAGTCCCTTTACAAATCCCTGTGCTACACCCTCAGAATCAACCAATCAGTAGAAGGAATCCACAAAAGAGATCGTTAACATATCCAGATTCTGAGCATTTTTTGAGGCTTCAACGAATCATGATTCCTCCGTATGGTCTTGTGTACCCCCAAATTCAATCAAATTCACTTGAATATGTTAATCATAACGTTCCCAATGTTAAATTGTTTTGTCAGAGACAACCAAATAATATTGTTGGTTATATATCCTCATTATATCTTCATTTTGCTCAAGTATTGCTGGTTATGATGCATATCACCATTTTTATTGCCTTCCCATCGCGCCAAGCCCGGGCAAGGCGCTATGTGTTGTCCAAGTTGAAACAGTCGTGCCATCCAAATCTCGCTGAGCGCCTCGATCAGTGGGGATGGATCTGTCTTGAAGTTGGCTTCTTACTGATAAAGTAGTTGATTGGAATCCAAGTGGAGTATCATGCAGTAATTACAATATATATATATAATTATTATTATACATATATGATTATGTTTATATACGTATATAAATATAATATTATATAAACAATTACACATATAATTATATATATATATACACATGTGACATGTGTGTGTGTCAATGTGGAGGAAAATATTGGATAATATTGGTAACTACATAGGATAAAGTCTAGGACTGGACAGGGACTGGATTGGTGCCAATCTCCTGGGACGCAGGACGCATCGCCTTTTCGCACCTGCCAACAGATTCGGGTTGATCAACCCATCCCCTTAGATCTTCCCTGACCGATGCCATGGAGCCCTGGATTTTTCATCTGTATACTCTACTCTTTTTTGTTACAGTCCGACTCACTTTCATGGATTTTTTTTTTACTCGAAATCTGTGCGGTGAACCATCGTCTTGACTTTAGGTGGTTGGCTGCCCGTTGTGGCTTGGTTTTATCGCGGCACTGTCAGGTTTTATCGCAAATTCTACAGGGAGAAGGCGAAATGGCACTTTGGAGCCTCAAGTCGTCACCCCCTTCAGAAAGATAGTGTGGAGGTTGAGTCTCTGTCACTATTTTGTATGATGTTGATGGAGGTTGCGTTTCTATTTTTTTGGACTTGCTACACATCTTCGTTAAACAGTGTGAATCTCTTTGGTTGGCAATGTGACACATATCCCACTGAATTGCAAAGGTAGGTCAACGTAGCCAGGTTTCAGTAAGAGGGTTTTGGCGCCGCACGCAGGACAAAGATTCCTTAGCCAACTTTCTACCGTCAATCTACAATTGGCGACCTTTCTGGGTCTCTTGGCTGTCGCTGTTTCAGGCTCATGTAATTGGGGTGGTCCTTAAGTCAAGGCTGGTTCCCCAGTAATTAAAACTTGGTTGTTTCAATACTAAAATGGTTTAGTAACTTGGATGATTTTGGGGTGGTCCCATGACTTTGGAAACCTCTATCAGGTGTTCATTACGTCTTGGTTAATAAGTTTAGCCTTTGAATCTTAGAGGTGCCCAAGTTTCACTCTTGGCAGAACCCATCACTGATTGCAAAAATGACACACACACACACCCCATCATCTATTGATGACATCAATCAGCTGACAATATCTGGAACCTCATGACACGCTTGTGAACGATTTGAGGAAATGAGTGCCAACCATCCAAAAAATAATCGATTGGTTGCATCCCTTGGTAACCCCAGTTTCTAGGTCCAAATTTGTTCTTTAGTGGGTTGCTACACACCGAACCTAATTGTAATGTGTTGTAAATATCCATTTAATTCCAGTTATATGTTTTATGGATTTATATGATATGTATATTATATATAATTATACGTATATTAATATGTAGAGTTGGATATTACATATTCCATACATGTTATCCATTGGTTCTATTCCCACTATCTCCACATCTTGGTAATCGTTGCTAAAATCCTCATTGAAGGCGGACTTTGCAGGAAAGCCCCATATTTGATGGGAATACCATGGTGAAAACCATGTTTTTGTTCTGTAGATTTTCCGATTTTCCGTGAACTATCCAGTGGTTAGAGGGAAGCGGTGAGGAGCTTACTGAGTATACAAATTCCCTGTGGGGTCTCCCAGTTGGAGCTAGCAAGAGTTTCCCAACCTGATAGCTGAAGCATGCCATGGTTATCTCCCTGATTTCCCATGAAATCCGCATGAAATCCCCAACCATTTTCAAGGCTCCGAACCCTTCGGTGGCCATCAACAACTTCGAGGGCTTCGACTGTCGAGGCGGCTCTGAGATACTGAGAGTTTTTTCGGCTGCAGGATGCATGCTTTTTTTTAGGGACAGTGGGAATACATTTGGGAAATGCTCTGCGGGATTGGAATGGAAGCAACACACATATTAATATCTATGGTAGTTTCTGTTGGGATAAGCATCCATTGACGTCATTTTTTTCGCGGCCTTGTTGCAGATGATTGATTTGACCAAGCCACATGCTGATTTGATCAAATGGATTGGGAATACTCAACCATCAACCCGTGTTTCCTGAAAGTGAATGGTGCAATGGAACCCTGTTGGTTGATGGTTCGGGGGGAGTACTGCCAGCCACTAACAGGGTTCTTGGAGATGAATAAACTTATGGATTTGTGTCTGATTGTGGCATTACTATATTAATAGCTTGCCTTGGTACATATGTGTACACATATACATATAACTATTCGTATATGTGTACTGTAACATGTTATATAAATATAGACATATTATATAAATACATATGTATATATATATATACACATATAATATATATATATATACATATACTCATAGGGAGCATCACCATCTCGGGGTGGGAAGGGGGAGACCACCAGGCACAGGCGGTGCGCCACGCTTGACGTCCACGCTAGTGGGCAACATCACCGAGTGCACCATGATGGGTTCCTGCGCCGCTTGGTGCCGGTCATGGCAGGTGGAGACAGAGGAGAGGCAGGTGGGGAGTGACAGAGCCATAAGGCTGAAATACGAGTGATTTTGTGGTTATTTCTATGGGATTATACAATCCATAAATGGTTTTGTAAGTGACTTATAGCTGGTATTTTGGGCCATAAGTGGAATATTAATGGAATGAGCATGGAATGTCTTTTTGGAACTGAGAATATGGATGATAGGAACTATAAGAACAAGGATATACTGGGTGATAATAGCTGATAAGACGATGATGATGATGATGATGATGATGATAAAATGGCTTGCGATCAAACACACGGGCGTTCCCTCCAACTAGCATAAACCGTGCCCGTTTTTTGGGGGGCGGAAGACTCTTTCCATCTTCAAATGGCCGATTCTCAAGGTTTATGTAATTGGGGATGGAACAGTATGTGGCAGTAGAGGACAATAATGGACATGAAATAACTCGTCAGCAACCAATATTGGTCAATTTTCAGCTAAAGATGGGGATGTGATACATAATTTTTATATATATATATAGCTGTATAGAAAGAAGCAGACACAAGGAGATGACATACGGAGATCAGTGGAACTCTTTGCAGAAATGTCACAAGATACACTCAACGGGCAACGGGTCGAAAATTCACCGAGACCTTGGCTGGCACTAGACCTTTGATGATCTTCTATTTGTCATCTTGGATACGATATGGGAACCCAAACTGTTCAGGGAGGTGGCTCAACAAACAACCAGATTACTCCCATGTGTTTCAGTGAGACACAGTTGTTTTGTTTGAAATCCCCATTCCTTTTTGATAGCGTTTGTCTCTTCATGTTGGAATTTAGTTTCAATCACCAAAGGTACAGCTGGTTCCACAAGATTCCACAAGTCATACGATTCAATATAATTCAGCTTTTGGTGGTCTTCGCGCTTAAACATTCACGTTTGCCGGTCCGACCCTCTTTTCTTGGAGGTCACTGTACATCCCAATTATTTTGGCCTTGAATTCCAATTGATTTTAGGACAAGCACTATAGCGACGACGTTTCTGGCTTAAATTACCAATTATGTTGGTTAAATCCATGTTTTCTATTGTTTTCTTAGATGAATCCAATTGTTTATTGCTTACACTTCTATTTTTGTTCCTTAAACCTAACTTATGGTGCTTCAATTCCATGTTTTAGATATATCCAAGATAGACACCATAATATGATCCACAAAAAAAAATATATCCACTAATTACTCGTATATTTCCATGCAGTATAGGCTAAACTGACATAGATGTGGAAAAAACATGTGTAGATCATTTTCCTTGAACAAACCATGGGGTTTCCATGGTTTTCCACTCATATTTCCATGGGTTTTCCATGGGTTTTCCATGGTTTTGCCCTGGGGTAAAAATCAAAGGCTCTGGTCGCCTCTCTGAGGATATGCTCTGCGACCTGGTGCACGACCTCACGCGGAGCTGATACGAAAAAAATCCACCCGTTGAGTGGGCGTTGAGCCGGTTATCGTTGGGGGAGTTATACCAACCATAGGGGATGTATATATATATTTATATATTTGTAGATATACAGTATATATATATACATCATATACTATATATATATTGGAGCTATTCAACATAGCCTTGGGCCTTGTTGATTTTTGAAATAGATAGTTATACTACCTGGGTTTGTGGGGATTATTATACCCCATAGTAGAGAAACCTCTCAAACACGGATTATATGGAATTAAGAATAAAGCAATAAAAACACGTGGATGTCTCTGGTGATTGAGATAGCCATCAATCTGGGTGAAGGATAATCAACTTCACTGGCCGATGTCCGCATAAATGCCGCTTATATTATATTGTGTTGATATGTTCTTACAGTGTACGTATGTTTGCAATAGAGCCAGTTTTCAGAATACAAATGAGTATAGTGTATTTGTTATTTGACCATGGTTCAGCTTACAAATGAGTATATTGTATTTGTTTTGTGAGACACATGTTTGATATAATCATTTTGTTTGGGTTCTAAATCAATGGTCAACAATTTCAAAGGCATATGGAATGTCATACCATGACCGGTTATTGGTTGTAAATACTTTAACATAATGTGAACTTCCAATCGAAACTGGGACATGATTTGTAATGGCAAAACTGAAGCCGCTCAGAAGATGCCAGCAGAAGGTGTGGATGAGCAGATATGTCGACAGCAGCTGCAACACCATAGGAGTGGATGTGTGTGTATGTATAGGCCTATTTGCTTATAGTAGCAAAATGGCAATTTGATTCAATTTGATCCAACAAGACCCATAATTGTATTAACGCCAACACAAACGGTAGAGTCTTAATTAATTCTAAACCTAAACTCTTCCAGAAGAGGTGCTTATCACAGAGCGAAAGCCCTTTTGGTTGACTGTTCTGTGAATCCATTTTCAAGAAACCGTCATTGGCCTTGCTAGAGCAGAACTCACTTGGCACTGTCAGCATTTCTTCAGCAGTACATGAAGCAGCAAGGAAGAAAGGGTCTTAGCTGCGCGGGCGGAAATCTTATTGGCAAATGTAGAACGAAGTGCACCCAGCAAGTCAGCAGGTACTTGCTGTTTGCCTTTGCTCATAATTGCAACATATATCAACATATTACAACTTAGTTGTATAAACTGTAGCCTTTTCTTACTTAAACATGTCAAAAGTTACAGTAGCTTCCACCATATCTTGCCACTTCAACCCCCTTGTTCCAGCGACTCCCAATTCCCCGCCTCTGTGCCTAAGGATAGAGGATGACTTGATCGAAAAGGCAAGAGAGGCGCGGTCACAAGGTTTTGGTCCAAGTTGGCGCAATTCTCTCCGATGATGTTGCGACAAGAGGGCAACCTCAATGTTTCAGTGTAGGCAAACCTTGGGCTTTGTACGTAGGGTTACATAGCCGTGATTGAATCTTGTGGCAATTTGCATTCTTCATGGTTCGAATCCGCATGCATCATGATTTACACATACTGTGTATTAATGTATATTATATATTCACATTCCCATTGTACATGTTGACCGCATTGCTTTGTTGGTAACAATCTTCAATCTCTATGTGTGATAAGCAACCGCACATGTTAATTTGTCTTTGTTATATATTTAAGGTATCTAATGTTTATGTGTAGAGGGTTCCCCATGTTTGCTGGTTGAGCTTGATTTCAAAGTTTCAAAAGGTGTGTACTCCGTTTTGCGGATGTTCACAATTTTATTTGTTTGTTTCTTAGGATTCATTCCAGATCCTAGTCCATTTCTGCGGCAGAAGATCTAACATGATCTAATCTGATGATAGACACATCCGAAGTATTTCTAAGTCTCGAAGCTTTGGTTTTCAGTTTCAGAACTGATAACATAGCGGTTTTCTCAGAATTATTTGTATATTACATTATATTACATTATGTTACATTATATTACATTATATTACATTATATTACATTATATTACATTATATTACATTATATCATTATGTTACTATGATATTAGATGGTTTGTGTCTTACTCTAAAAACATTCCCGTGCCAATGGTCGGAAGATGTCGTAATTTAGGCTGTTGGCGTCCATGTGCTGCACGAGACCACGGAGGGTCGCGAGGCGCGGCTGGGAGTCAATCAGCTAAGCAGGGATTGCGGCGACGATGGAAAAATGGGGATCTACTGTGGATATGTTTTTTTTTCATACATATCATATACAATATATATATATATATATATATGTGAATCACAGAATATATATATATATATACTGTGGATATATAGAATAATCAAAGAATATGCAATCTGATGTGAATCGATTTGATTCGAAATGGGGTATCTCAACACATAGTTTTGTTTGAATGGGCAAGATGTTCAAAGACCATTCAAGTTGGGGGTACCATATTGTGTTTGGACTCACCCACAATGTTGTTTTTTTGTTTTTTTTTACTATGATTCTATTGCAGACACGTTTGAACTTTTGAAGCTAGATGTAGGGAATCCCATCAGATACATACTATAATTGTAGGCGACACCTTTTGCATTTATGTGTATACTTTAGCTACACAAAAATAAAAGACAGTACACATTGTACAATAATATCTACAAATAATCAATCTCTATATAATTGTAGGTATGCGTCCGCATAGGATGAATTATGATTATGTGACCAATTGCTTACATTCGCCGGGATGAAACCACCAATGGCTTTTGGCGAATGGCTGGGAATGGCTGGGATAAAAACATTCACTGGTTGGTAGCTAAGCCACCCATCCCAAAAGTGGTGATTTCATGGGAATATCATGAGAATGGATGGGTAATATCATCCATATCTCCATATCAAAGCTGGGAATCTCAGGATGGGAATATCAGGAGCTATGTTCATCCTCTTGTAATGTAACATAGCTTTGGAAAATGGATGAACATGGACCATTCCAGTTCGACAAGTTACCTAGTAAAACTGGCGATTTTCCATATAGCTGCCATAGTATAGTCAAATAAACAGGGGGTACATGGTTGTTGTTGGTTGTTGCATGGTCATGTTAAGATTGTTGCAAAAATGAGACAACTATTGTTCAATGATAACTACCCGTTTTACCCCAGGTGTCAGTCAACTATTGGTTTATATTCCGGAAGCATCTGATTCATTTGTGACAGAATGATTTTGGGGTGCAACAATTTCAATGACAAGAATAACAATGTGACCACATAGTAGCTAACGTACATTCCTCTCATGTTCTATACCAGATCACTTCAGATCAATCATAACTGATTGGTGGTTTCAAGCATTTTTTTATGTTCCACAATATATGGGATAATCCTTCCCATTGACAAATATTGTTCAGAGGGGTAGGTCAACCACCAACCAGATAATGTTCCCTTCTAACATCCCGGACTCCCCATTTGAAGACCCACCTCATCCAAGTCTTTGAAGCATTTTTTGCATTGAAAGCCATGATGACTTGGGGATCCTCCATGACTTAAGAAACAGCCATATCTACCCTCTGGTAAACATACAAAAAACTATTGAAAATCACCATGTCTAATAGGTAAATCAACTATTTCTATGACCATTTTGCCATTTCCAATAGCAAACTATTAAATGACCAAAGGGTATGTCCACCCTAAACCCATCAATTCGTCCATCGATGAGAAATCCCCATGACATGGCCAGGTGTTGACGATCCGGGGCACGATGTGGCAGAAACGGCAAGCAGTGCGGGGAATGCTGGAGTCGCCTGGACAGAAAAGGGATGACATCTCCAATTACCCTGGCTTTTTTCACGGGGAAAATGAGGCTTTAAACTGTTTAAAATCTCATCTCAATATCTCAGGAATAGGACTTGGGCTTGGATGGGCTATGGTATGGTATCCAGGATTGGCCATGTTGAATGGGCACTGCATGGAAACATCTACAGCCATCAGGGAGGGAGACGTCCGTCTTGTTCACAAGCAATGGCCAACGCCCCGAGCCGTGCGGGCACCATTGAGGCGACTCTTTCCCAAGGAAGGCTCTTTGCCTCTGCTTCTTGGCTTCCCATCGGGACTTGGAGTTGGCGGACTAAATCGTCGCCAAGACTGGAGACCTCGGTGGTGTTTCAATAGAAGATGTCTATGATCCACGATACAGGTATTGAGTCGATGGATGGTAGCAATCCAGGCATTGATATGAATACTGTATACTTATAGATCTTATAATGTATACTATTGTTTATGAATATCTGACTAAAATTGTGTTTTCTGAGTGGAGTTTGGCCATGGATAAGCAATCACTTGCGGCAGTGACTCTGACTCTGCAGGTTGCTGCCCACCGCATGCTTTCCAGCGCTGCAAGCGCCAGAGCTTTGGGAGGGTTTGCCACATGGCACACGTGCTGCCCGGGGGTTGAATCTCTGAGGGTGCATCGGAGGATGAACAACTCTGACAAATGGACCCTAGTCTTTAGTATTTGGGGTACATCTATAGCAATAGAAGGGATGAATATCGCATTAAATCCCTGTTGGTTTTATATCATCCCCATGATATCTCCATTCTCCCATTAAATCACCGATTTCCCATGGAGTCGTCATCCTGCTGGATCCAGGCAATTGCTGGGGGCGCGGCTGCACCTTCCCGAGCGCAGGGATGGCGAGCGCTTCTGGGCCTTCGCAGAGGGTGCGCCACGTGGGGCGCTGGGGTGCGAAATGGCTGAGATGGATGTGGGTTGTAACGACCTCACTGCGACCTCACTGGAATGATGGTTAGTAGGGGAAACAATAGGGAAATCATCATCAAATGGCCTTATTTCAGATCATATAGATTTATATAGTGAAATATGATAATTTACCCAGATGGATGTGGAATTATCTCCTAGAATCTCCTAGAATTTATGGATTTTCTCTGAATGTATACATAGGGGAAACATCTCCTAGAACAGGGGTACCCCAAATCATCCAAGTCATGGATGACCATTTTAGTATTGAAACCAATGGTTTTATGGGGTACCTCCATTTATGGAAACCCCCAAATGGCGATGTTTGTGACATTTATGAGATCAAGAACAATTGTCAAGTGTTTGGGTGGAAATCCATTATAATCATGAAGATGTGGTAATGTTTTTGGAGGAGACACAGGACATTTGATGAGCCAATGATCGTTTTTTGAGGCGGTGCACCCTGTGATTGAGCCGCTGGGAGTGAGAGGGGATGGTTACCAGCAAAAGGTTGATGTTCCAAGCTCGAGAGACTCCTTTCTGGCGGTTTCTCATACACACCAAAGATATCCAAAGATAAAACTACTCTAAATGAGACATGGTCTGTGGCTAATTTTCTCACTAAATATTAAAATATATTGAAATCATAGGTTAATCCTGGTTGGTGGTTTCAAACACGGCTTTTATTTTCCATAATATATGGGATAATCCCAACCCCATTGACGAATATTTTTCAAGATGGTTAAAACCACCAACCAGAATCATTGGCATGGGCTTCACCATGGGTGAACACCAGGCAATCGGGAGCAGATGCTGTCGACTGCCACACGTGTCAATACAGCCTTGCAGGAGAGGGAAAGGGGAGGAAGCCATGGCCGCAAACGGCACCGGTGAATTGATGGTGTCTTGAATCCATTATCTACAGTATTATGCATATAATTAATATGTGTATTTACCATTATAAATTATATAAGTATCTAAAATTCTGAGCGATGTAATTGTGTGAACGTGTTGGTCTGGACAAGGTCCATATATGTTTGATTTGAAATCGGACGACTTTGGAAAGCGCATATGGAAGAATATAGCATTGTCGCCTCAGTTTCTTATTCGTGCATGAAAACCATCCCGTACTGATTTGACGAATTATCGATAAACTCGTGTTTCCGTCCCAAAAAAGATTAAAAGATAGACAAGTCATTCCATTCTATATCTGTTTGGTGGTTTGGAACATGTTTTTCCCATATATTTGGAATATAATCATCCCAGCTGACTACTATTTTTCAGAGGGGTTGAAACCACCAACCAGATGATGTTTTGCCCCTCTATTTTGTTTTAGGATTTCGATCAACGATTGTGATAATTAGAGGTAAACCCATCACCATTCATTAGCCAACGGGATTCCCACTTTGTAGTATTTTATCATGGGCATTCAGCTATACCTCCAAATGCTCGCCCCGCAATTTATGATGAAAAAATCCCAGCTTCGCCCTACAGAAATCATCAGTCTTGTTGCTGGTCGATTCGACCAGGATCTTGCAGATCACGGTCGTTTGGTGGAGGAGCACTTCACCGAGGACCCAGCAATGGACTTCAGTGGGGAATCACGGAAGTGAAATCATTATGGGTTAAAAGCACATAGTTTGTTTTAGTTTGTTTTGTTTTCTTTCCTGAACAATAGGTTTGTAGTTCAGAATGTCATCATTTCTTAAGTCTTTTAATAAAGTACCTCTGTTTTTCGAGGCAAATCTCCTGGTCAGCCCTGGTCAAATCCACCTTTTTTCCCAGGCCTTCCCGGGCGGTGGCTTCGTCCAGGACTTAAGCCGTGCAGTGCCGCAGGTGCTTCAGATGCCGCAGCAACTTTTGCATCCGCAGAAGCTGCAGGATGTCACGGAATCCGGGGGAGACAAGTCGGTGCTTTTGGGAGTGTCATGGGGATATGATATAAATATATAATGTGTCCGGGAATATGATGTGGATTATGACATGTGAATAAAAAATTAGGGTCGGAATATCATGTTGTAGGGAAATAGGGGATATGAATGGATATGATAATCATTGGGTCATTGGGATATACTGTGTTATATATGTATTTATACATCTAATGTAATTGGGAATATGATAGAGATAATACAACCAACAAATACCAACAATGATGGGATATGGCTGAAGCATGGGGTGAACCATTTTTGGAGCGGGATATGATGATCAACCATTGGATATTGTGGGATTGGTGGTAAAAGAATAGTGAAACATATCCAATGTTCTATCATCATGTTCTTTCTTAAAATTGCCATGTTGGGGGGTCTTCCTGTGCTAGACTCACCAATGTTTTCTTTATAATGATTATTTTTCGGGGTTAGCTTGGGAAACCTGGGTATTTAACTTTGAGCCCCGCTGTTAACTACATCAATGGGGACAGTTGGATATGGGGTTGCGTTCTGGGTAAACCAACTGGATGGATAGTTTAAACAAACTAATTGTCGTTGCTTCCACCTGCCGAGGGTCGAATAAGATTTGATGTCAGCTGGCTCCTCTGCCTGATTCACTGATTCCTCTATCATAGTCGAATCATAGTTTTCTAGATCATATGACAGTGAAATATAGTAACTATGAATTGGTGAATATATGACTATAGTTTTCTAGATCATATGACTATAGTATGGTGAATTTGGATGACTTGAAGACTTGGGACCATTCAAAGTCAGATCGGATTCCACTGGTCACTGGCTGCTTAAAGCCCTGGCAGCTCCGGGTACCTCCGGGCACCTCCGGGCGGCTGAAGAGATGTTTGCTGTTTTTCGATCTGTATAGCACATATGATGCCTTTGTATGTGCTATACTATGTGCTATACTATGTGCTATACTATGTGTATATATATATGTATATATCAACAGGAGATAGTTAATTTTTACCGTGAGATATCATTCTTATACTGTAGATATGGTCACACTTGACCCGTTTTGGGGGTACCCAGCCCCATGAGGTTAATGCCTTCACCCTCTGAGATGCTAGCAATCCTGGCACGCTGCCAGGAGCAGACCCAGCGCATGCTGCAAGAGCGTGTGCAGAAGCAGTTGGAAGAACTGCAGAGGACACGAAGCCCTGGTGATTCCGGCAATAGATGTCTTTTTCGCTTGGTAGGTTGATTAATAGAGGGTTTAATAGCAGGTGAATGATGATAAGTATACAAGCCGGCCCATCTATTTTCCCGGAAGGGCATCATTGCTACTGGCAATATCCGTGGATAATAAGTACTACATACCAACCGTAGTAGATGTCAGTGTGGGCTGTTGTGTAGCAGAATTCATGTGAGTAGCTTGAGACTACGGAGCCAAACACAGATATCTGCCGGCGAAAGCAATGCTGGTTCCATGGGCCATTTCCTGGCATGTCATTGAAGGTGCCTGGGACAATAAAGAAGTAATTCAAAACATTTTGCACTACACGTAGACAGCCGTAGACATATGTAAACATGGAGTAGGGAAGTCACCATGGTCAACCACGTGCGATGCCAACTTAGGAGCCTCAAGTCGTCAAAAAGAAAAGTCCTATTCTGCACCAACAAGGGGAAAAATATATGAAAACATATATTTAAGAGAGTTGACTACATGTTTTTGGGTTTTGTTGTTTTCATTGGTTGACCAACTCACAGTGTTTCTTTCTTATGGCGGAATGAACACAATTCCAATGATCCAAGCCTGGTGTATTTGAATCCGGGGTGGGTCCACACAAAATAGGTTGAGCCCACCCACGATCCCAGAATTGGTTTGGTTGGATGGAAAGTCCCCAGGAAATTCAAAAGATGGAAGTAAAAACGGTTTCTGCACATATTTAGTCCGTCCATTTATTTTTGTTTATTCTGATGCTATCCTGAATCTGATTGCAAAACCACCTGTTCTTATTATTAATGCCCGAAGAAAACACAGATTGAATCCATATATTGTTTGGACCCTTCTTCTTGCATTCCGCAGTGCTAGGCGCTCGGACGGGACCCCGGCTGCACCAGCGCCTGCGCCGCATGGCATTCTGAAGAAGCGGGAGGCAGAACTGGATGATGGATGATGGGATGGCACATGGTGATTGAATCTCCGGAATAGAATTTGAATTCATGTTTTTCTTTTTTCCATATTTGTATACATATTAAGTACATGTATATATATATATATACATACATACACATGCATATTGAATATTTGCATAATATGCATATTTTTGGTAACTATATATATACGCATTTTTTGTTTTACATCAAAATAATTCAAAATAACCATATAAAATATGTATGTGTAATTTGTATGCATAACATATCATAACATATTTATTTGAATTTCAATAACACTCATAAAAATATATATATATATATATACTTACACAGCGTGTATATTTCCTTTGAGGGATACTTAGATATGAATACACATACAATGAACATATATTCTTACAATATCAATTTGCATATGTTTACATGATCATGATAATGAAAACCAATATTCGGAATAAACAATTTGAAATATGATCAATCAATATTCTACGGTAGTAAAACAATGTTGATCAAATTTGTATGGTCAGTGGTTTGCCAGGGCCTGCACTTTTAATTTTGAAACACCTCTCACCTCTCCCATGTTTGTGGTTTCAAGTGCTATCAAACATATTGCATGATCCCTAACCACTCGCCTTAGAAGTGATGTTGAAATACTACCACAAAATTCAAGGGTTGGGCATTCAAGGTTTCTTTCATCTCTTGCAATTTCATGGTGAATGGTTCTTGGTTGAATGGGGCCCTTGGATATGGGCACAACATTGGATACTATAACTATATAGCTGAAACAACCAACGTGCAGATCCGTTTTTTTATATCCATGGCAATGTTTGTTGGTGACTGTTCACATTGTTTTTTTTTTGCGGAGGACATCCTCATGTAACCCCCCTTGTTTTTTTGCTAAAACCCAGATGATCGCCGGCAAAAATGATTGTGTTGTCAAATGCATTCTACATATTTGGTAAACTATTCAGTCGAAGGTGGGGCCCCCTACTTACCTGAATTGTTTTTTACGGATAGGTAAACTAAAGCATCTGGAATTTATGGCGATTTTAACTATAGTAGGTAGTATGCCGATGTGGGGGTATAATGGTGTCTGTGCTGATATTGTCAACCCGGATACATCAACCCTGTTGACGAATTAGGTGATTACCCGCGATCAATTCCTGTTATGAACTGCTATCCCCGTAAAGGAGAACTGGGTGTTTATTATTAGTCCTACGTTCACATTACCCATTGATTTCATCCTCCTAAATCTCAAAACGATTCTCAATCAATACCAATGATTCCCCTGTCAATCCGATTGGTGGTTGATATCCCCAATCAAATATCCAATCTATAATCTAATCTATGTCAATCAATATACCCAATTAATCCCAATTATATATATTATATATGTTGATCAAAAATACCAGGCGGGGACTCCGTCTTTTTCCAAGTCGGTTTAATGTAGTAGGTTAAACAGATAAGTAGGATGTATAGTGATACCTATAGTAAATGGGGACTATCATGCACCTTACACCTACAGGGCACCATTTATTGTTTCAAAGTATCCCACGCACGTCCCACATAAAACAAAAACCGCACGCTTCAGGTGCCACAGCCGTGCGCCAATCGGTCTGACCAGAGCGATGAGGGCACCAGTGGTGCGCCGCGGTTGAGGGTTTACAATCTACCAAAATGGGGGGTTTCCTAAAATGGTGGGTACCCACAATCATCCATTTTAATAGGATTATTTTCCAGTATAAACCCTCCATTTCGGGTATCACCATTTTTGGAAACCTCCCCATTATAAACATTTATAGACTGTAAATGGAATGAATGTTCTTATGACGTGAACCAGGAACATAATTTGCCTCTTGATTGCTACTTTGGGTTTGTTAATCCAAACTGGGGATATTTAGCAACAAAATCTTGACTCTTGACTATACTCATAGATCAACAGTATTAGTGGGCCGGACATACCTCAGAAATCACCAAGAGAACTTGGTCTGGCTCCATAAAGGGCCATGCAAATCCCTTGAACGTCTTTCTTGAAGGTCTCATGTAGGTTTTCACAAGGAGGGAGTGGCGAACAGTTGCGATGATCCCCAAAGTAAACGAGTAGTAGCTTGCATGTTGCTGGGCATGATTACCCAAACGCTTACATCCGTCTAGGGGATTATCGCAGCGGCAAAAAACATATTGTCAACAGAAATCATGGGAATTTCACAACTGGAGGACCACACTAATTTGAGTACAACAATTTTTAGAGTACAGAGAAAACACATGGAAAGGCCATCAACTTCAGTTCTACAATACGGATCCCCAATGGATTTGTCGGCTCCTACCAGTCCTACCCGTTGAAACAGAGCGGTGAGGCCTGAAAGCGCCCAGCTGTCCCTTGCGATTGCTGATGCCTCGAAAGCAGCTGGAATTCCTCATCCCAGGTGAAGATGATCCGTTTTTGGAACGGGGCATCATGAAATATCACCATGATCAACTTACTGGTGCTAAACGTAGGGAATGGATGGGTTGCTGGGGGTTGCTGGGATGATGATTACTACCGTAGTGATGACTGGGATCATTCCCGAACATTCCCTGCGTTTAGCACCAGTAAGTCAATGATATGTAATCTATGATAGATATCAATCATCATAGATAATCCATATGTAATCATCAATATCTATCATAGATAATCCATATATCATATGTAATCATCATAGTCAATGATATGTAATCGATAGCTTGTGTGTGTGGGATGATTGTCCGGTTCCCAGCTGTCAGCTTTGAGAGCCAATTTCTCCTGCTGAAAACCGATCTGGGTGGAATGTATTGGATCTGTAGATATTTGGAACGGGGTACCTTATTGGAGTTCTATTCGATATTGTATTGGCATGTGTTGGCTATAGTATATATATATTATATTATAGTGTATATATATATACATCCATTCATGATTTAACCCCGGCTTATAGATGATTTTCCCAGCTACTAAGTTCGCTTTGTTGTGGAATTCCCAGTGCTACATTTGACCGGAGGGTAAATCGGTAAATCCATGAATCTTCCATGTAAAAGTATCAAGATCTCATGAATTGTCCATTGCTCTTCCATTGATATCCCATGAACAATTCCACAAAAATATCCCTTTTTCTGCCATTAATTATACCATTTTCTCTTGGTCCAATCCCCAGTTTCTCCAACCCAGCCGTTCACCCAGCCGTTCAGATCACTTTGCGGCGGTCGCCAAGACCTGCTCAGTGCACCTGGACGTGGAAGAACTTCTTCCAGGACAAGGGCATGGGCAGGCGGGGATTTCACCCGCAAAAATTGGGGGACTTAACCGACAAGAATGGTAACTTCACACGCAAAAATAGGTAGGTAACCAACACAAAGTGTGATCGAACCAGCAAAAACGGGGACTTGAAACACCACACATGGTAAGTATTTTATTTATTTTATGGTATATCAATATCTTATCATAAAAAACACGTAGAAGTATATATAGTAGGATACAATCCAGCGGTGCCGAGGGCGAGACAGGTCTGACTCAACCTTGATAGGAATGGGTGAATAATGGGTGTGTCTGAAGATGGTGGAAAAAAAACACACTAGAAATTGTAAATTTATTTGGGAAGATGATGATTAACCATGAAGGGATAAACCAACTTGTGCAAATTTGAGGTTGATATTCCTGAATCCATTGAGAATGTTTCTTTGATATGTGTATGATGAGTCAATATTTCACCACACGCCTGGGGATGTCAGCAACGGGAACATGAGCTGACGAGCAAGCTAGATTCAACTCGAGAACCTGACCAAAGATGGGTATGTTGTTGGATGTTGTTGGATGACATTGGGGCCAAGAAAAATGTAACCGGCTGCCCAGTACCAAAATAACATACTTTTTCAAAACCTATTTAGAAGTCGAAGTGGTACTGCCAGACGTATCCCACTGCCAATGGTGGTAGGTGCTTCTGTCGGGCGGTCTTGTAGGGATAGCTACTCGGCAGCAGTCGATCTGAGTTGCTTCAGCGATTTAGCCATGACAAATCGTCAAGGATTTCAGGGTTGTTTCCTACTTGGAGATGTTGCTTGATGTGTGCTCAACAACTCTGGCAGAACCAATGATGGCAAAAGGATGGTGAAGTTGAAGGGACATCGCCATCCCCAAAAATGGCCTGCTGAGGGGATGGCCGTGCTGCAATTGCAAATGAGGGCCGCGCAGTGCCCGTGAAAAGTTGGGAGCCGCCGGGAGCGCTTTTTGCATATAGAGGTTGCTAGAATTTGAGACTCTGGTCACGCCGAGCTTTCGTGCTGGCTCAACATCAGAGCTTTGCTTTAAAACAGAAGCAGGGAGAATCTGGGAGAACCGGAACTACACAGACACTTGAACCAACCCACAGATTTCCATGGTAGGTGATTGGTTTGGTATATGTTGGCACTCAAACCATTCAGCTTTGGGCCACAACTCCAGATTGGCCCAGTTGCGGATCCAGAGTCATTGCTACCCACTACATCCACTAATCAATTCCCAAAACGTATGCACTGGTGAAGCTTTAAGGGGAATTCAGAGCCCACAACCATCCCAGCAAAAGGGTTTGGTATCATTATAGCACTTATAACCATTTTATAACCAGATTATGATTATGACCATCTTGTACCAGCCCAGAGTTCTACGGTTAAGTTATTAGTCGTTCTTATGTTATCCCAGTTCGGGGGGTGCCCGTTGTGACTTGATGCCTGCCATGGTGGACCTGAAACGGCACCGGTGGTTCTGCTGTTTGGCCTTGCTGGGGACGGCGCTGCCGGCCTTCGTGGGAGGCCGTGGACCATGTGGACACCTGGACCCCTGGGTGCTGGAGGTGTGTCTTAAGGTGGTAGGTTTACTGGTTTACTCCAGTGGTGGTAAGTTGATATAACACCATTTATAAGTAGATATAAGGCTGATATAAGTAGGTCAACCCCCACAGTTTATAACATGTTATAACCCCAGTAATAAGTTCATAACCCCTGTTATAAGTGGGGTAAGTAGGGTTAGTTCAGATACCATTGGGGTGAACTATCTCACTTCCCAACCTGTTGTAAACCACCAAGTAGGAACTTGCCGAACATGTCGCAGGGATCGAGTCACTTTGAATCTCCTTTGCAACCTTTTGACCAGGGCTTTGGGCATCATCAACCTGTCACCAACTGCAACGAGGAAGGAACACAACAATGATTTTCATTTTGTTTGTTGACATGACGTCCTGTAAATTGCCTTCGGCATATGTTTGTGTGTATATGATGTCTGTCTCTGTGTCAGCAGTTTGTGTCTTATGTCAGGTAAGTTTTGTCCCCACTCTACATCCGACTTGATTGCTTAGTGGGTCATCCTAATCCTACTCAGTATGAGTAGCTTAAATACCCGGCAGCCCAGTATTTCCCCAGAGTTTGTCTACTTCGAAGCGGACTGAAAAAATGAATACCTCTTTATCTACCTGTTGGGGGTATGACTGCGGCAGGTCCTTCCCTGGCGCTTCGCAGGTGGGATTTGTCGATGGACCTTGCATGACGTGGACATCAATAAGATTCACTAAAACATTGTCATGACAAACCCAATAAGTCCAATGTTTTCCATGATTTCTGTATGTTCATTCTGGATATAACTTACCTGGTTTGTTTTGTACATCCCCATTGCCTATATGGCATATGTAGTATCACTATGCTATAACTACAAAAGTTATAGCTATACTATCCTATAGTATAACTATCCTATATGGGTTTGTCTGAAATAGGGTACCCCAAAAATTGATGGTTAATCACTATGTCCCCCATTAAATGGCTATAATTGAGGGTCATCCTCGATTTTCGTTCAGACAAGTTAATACTGTATTGTCCACAATATAGTATTATCCTTATATGACATAGATAGTATATAACTATACCATCCAATAGTTTGCAAAACTATCCATGTTTATATCATTTAGATTGTCTATTAATACCATATCATCCTATGTTTATATCATATCTATATTTATCTCATATTTATACAATAATGCGAATAGTATCTATATTTATTCCAATATATATATATATATATTCTCATATCTAATTATATTCTCATATATGCTACACTATCCATATTTATCTCATGCCTTTTTCCCATTGTTTAGGCAGCGCGGCAGCGTGGCGCCCTTGCGCGCCGGCGCCACGGTGGACTTACCACCGCCGCCCACAGAGGTGGGCGAAGGAGGTGCGGAAACAGTTTTTTTTATTTAATGGATTTCAGTGAGAAACCATGAAAACAATTATGCCATGTTGTATATATATATATATATATATATGTGTATATATATATATATATATGTATTGTATATATATATATATGTTTATGTATGTATATATATATATATGTTATATTTGTTATAGGAAATGTTGGGGGAAATCCACCGCGACGAAAAATTATATATCAGTATTTTTAAACATGGAGATGTTACCAGCATTTTTTGCGGTTGCTATAAGAATATGTTTTATACTTGTTTATTTTGTAAATATTGAAATTATTTTGGCGGAGTTGTTTTTGGACGTTGCTGGCCGACGTCCCGATGGACGATGGTTTGCAGGGAGAGCAGGGCAATGCAGGGCAACTATTATCCCCAAGGCAGTTTTTTTGTTTGCTTTGGCTGGCGAAGTGCTATAACTCAGCCAGAAACATGATTTCAGACATATATATATATATATATATTTATGTTTACATTTGGTGAATTGCCGAATTATTTTTGAAACATAATGTTATTCAAGACAATCACAATCCCACCAACTCCGGCATTTACCAGCTTAATCACTAAAAATGGGGTTTGACAAGGATTTGAAGCAATGAAATCAGTAATTCTTTAAGCATCCGATGTGTCGGATGCGAAGGAACGGACAAATGGCCCTATACAACCAGCGAGGAGGCATGTCGACCACTCAAAGTGGGAGTTTCAGCAACCAAAGGATATCCAAACAGTTATGGATAGTAAACGGATCAAGCAAGAAACAGGGAAAAATCGACGAGGATGCTGTACTTTAACAATCAGCAAAGTGTCACAATATAAAACCAAAAGTGATTTATCTGGGAATACAAAAGAAAAACATCAAAAAAGCCGGCTCATCACTTGACTATAATGGGGGATTTCTCCCACATTCACCCTTGAAACGTGCCTTATCTTCACTGCTTTAAACCTGGTTGGGGTAAACACCTGCCCTCATGTTGTGGTGTACTCTTGCAGAAGTATAATGTATGCGGGAAATCAGAACTGTGGCAAGTAGTCAACAAAAATCGTCAAATTGAAGAAAACTTAGCAATTAAATACATATATTTGATATTGTTTAATCGTGTATGTGGTTTGATAACGTTGAGCACCCCTGTTTAAGATAAACTGAGTGTTGAGTGAGTGATATAGGGGCTGCGCAGGCTGCGGTTTCCACAGCTCCGCAGGTGGAGGCGAAGAGTATGAGATACGCTTCGTGGACAATCAGGTGACGGAAGGGTCGGGATGGATTTGGCCGCCTGTACGAAATGTAATGGTACCTATCAGAAATGGTGAGTTCCTGTAGACATTCTGTTTTAGCGGGAAAATCATCTATAAATGGCTGGCAATTACACATCGCAGATTTATGCATGTTGCTAGTAAACAGAGGTGATTTTGCATTACCAGGTTGAATTACTAGAAGGTTTACAGTGGGTTCAGTACTTGAAATGATGAGTCACTCAATCTGGTTTGGAATTTTGGTTCATACACACGCCTGTGTATGTGACGGTCGACCCTGCAGACAACCATGCAAGTCTGAGGATGAGAAGCATTCAGTCGAAGCCATTGCTTTGGGAACGTAAAATCGGGAACCCCAAAATCATCCAAGATTTTTCATTGTCAATGGGAACACCATAATGGTTTGGGACCCATGTTTTAGGAACCCCCGATATGACATGGCACTGGCACATCCTCCTATTTTGCAAGTGACGAGTCTCAACTTGAGGTTTGCCTATTGCCATTGGACCTGACTCCACGTGACTTGCCTCACAACGACAGGAAAGGGAGCAAATTGCGCAGCAATGGCTGACTTTGGCTTCAGAAGAGGACGTGATGGCATGCGATGGCTACGGTATTTGGGCTTGGATTTTGATGACGAATCACCTGTGTGGGTCAAGTGAATGGATATCCGGTGATCAAACATGGCGACGAAACATGCCAATGATTGGCACATATTGGCACATATTTTCCTATATAATGCTTTATAAACATGGGGACTGGAAGCCCGACATATTTGAACCGCGGCGTACCCCAAAATTACAAAATGTATTTGGTCCACTATATCAACCGTTGTTCCCAGAGCACGGAGCATGTCTATAGATTCTTCGACCAAGGCAACGCATAAAAAAGTATGTGTAATGTGGTAAAGCCATTTTTAAACCCACTATAAACCATCCCCAATAGAGGTTTGGTTCCGCAATCCAAAGCAGATCCGCAGGAAAGAAAGATCCTGGAGCAGAAGGCCGCCGTTTTGTGCTCCCCCCCCCTGTGTTGGGTCAATGATGATATGAAATCGCCCAGATTGCGATGATAACATGGTAAGAACTTTGATGTGGTTAATAGTAATGGCAATATATAATAGTTAATAGTTATCATTCTATATCATTCTAGTAAGATATGTGATTCTTATATATATATATATATTATATATATATAATACATTTGGAGGTTTCCAATCCATGGGGGTACCCCCAGTCATCATCCATTCATAGATGGGATTTCTCATTATAAACCATCCATAAATTGGGGTACCCCCATGACTGTGGAAACCACACGAAACCACCATCCTCAAGCCACCGGCGCTGGTCGAGGTGCTACCCTTCCGTTCCACTGCCTACTTCACTGGCAAGTCTGAAGCTCAACGGTGAACCATTGGTCCGGACGCGTCCGGAGGGAAACGTTGGGATTTCACGAGAAACACCGGGGATTCAAACATCAAACGTTGGGATACTAGACGAAAGATATGGATATTGTAACGGGTCATAACCTGTCTAGACTTGTGATGTTGGCGGTATAACCAATAACATTGCCAATACATTGAGGGGATGAAACTAGCAAATAAAAAAGATATCTGGGCTTTGGGTCAAGAATTGCTGGGTCTTGGGGATGTTTTTGGATCATACCAAAATCAAATATGATTTATTTACACATAAATGCAGTATTTTTGTGACACCATGACACCATCATATCCAATTTGCTGATGTTGTAGCCAACCATTTCTGGAAACAGTCAGATAGTATGATTTAAACTAAACCCGCAAAGCAGTTGTACCGGCCATACATGTCCGTTTTCTGCTTAAGACGTGTGCACTCAAACGACATCAAAAAACGGCAAATGACAAGCCACCCAAGGAGTGCCACTTGAAATTCAGGGAGATTTCTTCAGGAAATCTGGATAGAATGGATAGATCGGGTCCAATCATACAGAAACCTCATAAATCCATGGTGAAACCCCACACATCTGGAAACTCTAAGTGGCCATGGTGAAACACTCCAAACGCCAAACACGGAAAAATGCAGCCCTCCACTCCCAACTCTTTCAGGAGCAGGCTTTGCGTTGGACCTCCCAGCTGTCAGGGTGGAATTGGGAGATATCTGCAGGAAACAGAAATTGGATGGTAAAAACCTATGGTTTCCAGATTCCAGGTTTTCTCAAGAAAACCAATCTAGTGATAGATGCAACATGTGGCGTAAATGTTGGTTTGCCCAGATTTTTGCTGAAATCACGTTGATTTTGCGGCAACCAGAGGTGCTTTATCCAGAGGGTGGGGGAATTGCTTATTGCTCAGTATCTAACCGCACCTGAACTGCAAATCCAAAGGAGGATACCTTGTAAGCAGCATCAAAATTGGGTTGTTTGGGTATAATGACAATAATGATTGGGTTAATTTGGGTACCCCATAGTCGGATCTGAGGAGATACATTACCAACTTCTTTATATGATTTAGTTTTGTTTAAACAACAAATCAATTGGACTCGGCTTCAATCCATTTTTTCTTCAACAAGAGGTTTGCGCAAGAATATAGTTTTCATTGGTACATACCAATCATATCCAATATGTTCTAGTGAACCAAATCATGGGCCGTACGGGTAAATCATCAACCCCATCCTCCGAACTGCTGAAGATGGTTGACTGCAACACACCGCTACCACATTGCCAGTAGATACTACAATACCAGTACCAAAAAAATGATGGTTTACTACTCGGTGGTTCACCCCAGTTCGCAAGTAGGTTCCAATCCCAGTTATAAGATGTTATAAGTAGGGTAATTAGGGTAAGTAGGGTAAGCAGTGTAGGAAGGGTCCCAGTAGGGTCCCAGTAGGGTCCCAGTAGGGTCCCAGTAGGGTCCCAGTAGGGTCCCAGTAGGGTCCCAGCGTCAATCATAACTGTGGCACTTATCATTGCCTTACTAACTGTGCACCTCCAAGGACGAAACTTGGGTAGATACAAAACAGGACCCAAAAACCACATTACTCATTACACAACGTGATCGTTTCTATACTTACTGTAAAAAAAACTTAAGATGTTTTTCTTGGTTTAGTCAGTTTAGTCATTAAACATATGGCAGTGTGTCAAAACCTTGTACCCCTGGTGAACATCAAAATAGCTGGTAAATGGATGTTCATCCCCCTAAAAATGGTATTAATAGGTATTGATCCATACCCATATAGCATATATATATATAGCTGGTTTACTCACCAAAAAGATACACCGCAACATCTGCATCGCGTCCGCGCGTCCGCGCGTCCGAGTTGGGTGCCTTCATTGGGCCGAACTGCCAGGGCTTGGGGCTCACCGAGGTGCCGGGTCTGGGCATAACTATGGTGGCGAAGTTGGGATACATGATGTCACTCCAAAAAATATCTAGGGATAAAATACTATATATATATATATAATATATATATATTGTATATATATATATACATTCCCTATATATATATATATATTTCCAAAATATATCCAATTATATACGTTTACATAAGGTGGTTTAAGTTTTAAGTCTCAAATACCGTGGTTTTTGAGTATCCACGGGTCGGAGCTATGGGTATCGACTTTTGAAAATCGAGCTGCGAATTTTGTGGGAAACCCACATGATGACGTCAATATGATGCAAGACTTACCATAGATTTACCATAGATTTTACCATAGATTTTACCATAGATTTTACCATAGATTTTACCATAGATTCACCATCCAAATCTATGGTGAAGTGATGACTTACCATAGATTTACCGGATTTATGTTGTCTAGATGTTTTCCATAGATTTACCAATGGTTAACCATCAAATCGTCAATATCTTTGGATTTACCAGCCATGGATTTACCATCAAATGTGGTGAGTTAATAATGCCATTGGCTTACCAGCCATTGGCTAACACAAATGGTAACCGAATCCCACCTATAAAAATGGTGATGGTACTGTGGGGATGCTTCAGCTGCCAGGTTAGGATGGACATCCAGGACCTGGCCTCCTTCTTCATGGACAAACGGGTGCTGCGTGTCATGGTTCCTCGGTGTCTGGGGAGCGAGATGTGTGGGTGAACTAAGTTGGGTATATGCATTGTATATAATATCATCATATTGTTATATATTAATACACATGGGATAGAAAAGGTTGTAACTATATGGGATAGAAAAGTTTGTATCTATAGTTCATGGGGTTTATAAACTAACGAACATAACTATCAAAAGTGGGAAGGCCTGGCCCTGATATGTATATATATATAGACATGTATATATATATATTTACACATATATATATATAGACATATATATATATATATATGTACACACATATATATATATACATATATATATATATGTATATATATATACATATATATATATATATATTGGAGTGGAAGCTACAGATGAAGCAGTTAAGCATGTAAAGGATTCCCATTGAGGGAATGGGAGGTAGGTAAAATCCACTCATTTCTTGGTGGAATCCAATCTTCCAACCTCATGGCAGATGTTGATTTGGGAGGGGTAAGTATCTATGCGGCCCATCTAAGTAGGTAATGGTAGGTAAATTAAGGTCTATTGGCTAAATAATAATAAAGTGGGGATTTAAGTGATCTATTCTGGAAGAATGAATAGGGCAAGCCAGTAGCCATTCAAATTGCACATCTCAAATCAAAATGGACTATCCAGCTACAGACTGTGTATATCTTATGTAGAGTATCCAAGAATACGGACATCTACAGGTATGAATATGATACGGGATTACAGTAATGCCCATGCCTGGGGAGTATGATATGCCGTATGTGTCAATACCTATTGGGAAAAATCATGAACCTCCATGAGCACCTGCTGTTTCGTTGTGAACACCAGCATACGAGGGTTTTGACAAATGTACCGAACGACCAGACTGCGTAGTTTGGTATGATAGACGAGGTGACGAGTTGGTTGTTAAAGACCTTTAGCATCCAGGAACCCCATATCAATTGGAAAAAGAAGATGAGAAATTCCCGCTAGATTGGCATTCAACCTCCCACCGGTATGGGTTGAAACATGTTTCCCTCACAAGAGAATGTGTACCAGGACCCTCCAGGTAGCTAGAGACATGGACTAGCGGCTGATATACTCATCATTTTGGAACTGTTACCCTTTTTGATGGGTATTTGCAGGGTCTAAGTATTGCTGAATCCCCATCAAATATCACCAATTCCAATGAATCACCATAATTTTTTTCCCATTGCAATTTAAAGCCTTACAGGCACTCAGACAGAAACTAACAAAAGCGTGCAATTCGCGACAGCAGCTCACATCCGGGTGTCAAAGCACCCCCAATCTGGTTTCCAGCTAGAGCGGAATTTCTTGCCGTCAAGAAAAGAGCTGGAGCAATAGAGGCAAGCTTGTACATATATTGACCAGACATTGGTGGGATTGACAGGGACCAGGTGAATGCCTAGAGCTACCTGACACCGTAACCCAAAGGAAGAGCCTAACGTATTGTTGATAACTGAAGTGTCAATGCCCGGCAATGCCTCAGAGATTAAATCTTTAAGGTAGCGATGACATCGATGTATTAGTCGTCCAAAGCCCATATCTTGGTTAAAAAGGGGAGAAACAAAACCCAACCTTGAGATAAAGTCAATCAAAACAATGGACCACGGGGTAAAAGCAGTGATTGGCGATGTTCCACTGCACCAATACGCTTCGCGCATAAACCGGTGAATGGCATCAGCGCAATGCGGAGAGCTAACAGCTTTAGGTACAGGTGAATTTGAGACATCTAACCCTTGGACAACTGCGGTTCGATGTGTCACCCATTGATTGAATTTGGGATATTGTTGTTTGAGCGCATCCCAAATGCGATTGGGAACGAAAGCGCCAGAGTTGAGCAAGTTCAGGAAACATCGCTCCAACTCCCCTACTACCAATGTAGTTAGACAAGTTCCACGGCACAAAACAGGAGCAGGAGCTTTGCCCCTTATCCTACGGCTTGGTGGGCAAGTGCACTTACGAGCTGTGGCGACTTTAAGTGTAGATAGAGCGCGGTCAACAATCTGATCATGATCCGGTGGCTGGGTTAACAAGTTCCTATTCACAAAGGACTTGATCAAATGAATTTGCACAGCTAGAATACAGTTGACATCACACACGCTATGATCAGAATGTTGTTGGAACTGTCGTTGGCATAAACTCTTAGCTAATGCGTCTGCTTTTTCATTGCCTTCAGTTAAACCAGGGTCTTGACTTGGGTCACGTCCATGAGCTGATACTTTGGATACATGTACTGTTCGATGGTTTAAACTTGTTTCAGCGGCTATGAGTGTCCACAAGTCAAAATTGTCCCAAGAACGCAAAGATGAAAAGCCTTGTGCATTACGACTTTGTTCACGAAATCCTTTGACTATGGTTGCACAATCGGTAAAAATATGGGCGTCTCCGTCTGTTACCTTTAACGCCAGCAAGATCGCTCCCAGCTCGGCTCTTTGTGAACTTTGGTCGAGCCCTGGGAGGGGTCTTGCCAGCTGCAATATTTGCGGAATATATACTGAGCAAGCTGCCGACTCTAGTCTACCCGACTTTGAGCGAATAAAACTGCCATCAGTAAAAATTCGGTCGCCCGGTTGGAGTACATGTTTTGGAGGTAAATCGCCAAATTGGAATGGTTGGTCTTGTTGTAAACGGAACTGTGTGTCACGCTCGCTTTCCCATAGAACACCCATGGTCCATGACGTATCCGGCATTTGCACTGAAACTTCCGGCGGCGGATTCGTTGGACAATGTTTGGACATATGCAAGAGATCATCGTCTGCATCGCAATGTTCGCATTTTCGGGAATTTACCAGGCCTGCTTTAAATTTACGGGGCCCGTCAAAAATTGATCCGGCTAAGAAATTTTGGATGATATTTTGGGCATGGTCAAGTTTGACTGGTAAATTCCGCAGTTGTTCTACTAAGCCAGGTGCAGGTACTACAGTGGAGAAGTCGTTGTCGAGGAAAAATCGCGTCGCGAACATATTAATCACACCGTCCCGCGAGTCGCCTAAGTTGTCATGCCTTATTGGGGATCTACGGAAAAGTGAACGCCTGACGGATCGTTCCAAGTCATCGTCGAAAAATTTGTTGCTGCCATAGAGGAGTTTGAAGTCTGTATCGCCCGGCCGTTTGAAGGACAAACCGTCGGCCCATTCCCATTCCAATTCCCGAACGACAGCGGCCAGAACCGCTGGAGCGCCAGAGGAAGTTCGAATGGCATAAGGTTTGATCTGTCGGGCTTGACGAAAAACTTTTGCCACCAAGTCGGGCTGACGGCGGTGTAACTTTCTATATGTGAGCAAGACATGTCTAACCCAAATAGCCCAAGGATCAACCCAAACATTATCCCATGTAGACATGGTCAACAAAGGGCATCTCATCCGGTTTTTCTTTGGGAAAACAGTATTGACAACAGCTGTCCTCAAATAATTAAATGCTTTCTTATTCGGGGGGGCAACTTCAGACCCATATAACCATCGGCTATGACCTGCAGTTTTAATATATCCTGATTTGAGTTTGGCTGGAAATGGAAGCTTGCCCATTTTCCGAATGGTTGCAGCAGCTGCTTTCGTTTTCAGGTCAACGGCTCTAGCAAGTCCCTTTGTCGTCACTGCTTGTTGAAACCCTAAAGACTTGACACGCTTTCTGTGGGGAATCTGTTTGCCTACTTGGAGGAGAAATCTGTCGGCGTCTTTCGCCTTTTTGGTTAGGAGCGCAGACTTAGCATTGTTTTGAACTTGGCCAATAGCCTGGTCAAAAGCTTCGAGAACTGTGGTTGCTTTGATGAGCTCAGGTAGGTCTTGCTTACTAGCCCATAGCTTTGTATCGTCAATGAACGCAGAGAAGGTTACCCCTGGAAACTGCTCAATCCTTTTCGCAAAAACAGAGAAAATCAGGTTAGCAAACAAAACACTAAAGGCGCAACCCTGCACGACCCCGTTGGAATGGAGGACCTGATTTCCGTAAGCGTTATTGAGCTTGAAGAATTTGACCTGATGGTTATAGAAGTCTGTAAGCGGTTGGCATATATGAGATGGTAATCCTAGAGTGGATCCGAGTTGAATACAAAATTTTGGCAGCAACAGGTCGAAACATTTCCAACGATCAATAAATATAACGATAGAAGTGTTGTCAGGGGCTTCGTCCGAATCAAACAAGTGGCTAGATAATTCGATTTCTGAAGGGGTAGCCGATCTATGGGGCAATCCGCCCGCGAGTGAAGGGGGGGCCAAATTTCCCAACCATGGCGCCAATTGTTTGAAGCGGACAGATGCCCAGAAGGAATAGAAAATTGACGTAATTCCAATGGCCCGGGTAGATTCAGGGGTCCATTCATGGGTTTTGGGGATGGCAGTAATGGAAACCAAATGAAATGATTTGGGCCACTTCCCACTAGCTTCAACAGTAGTGAAGAAAAGCTTGATGGCCTTCCATGCGCACGGTGGCAATACTTGAATTTCCTTAATCTTCCATCCATCCAAACCCGTGGCTTTATTGGCGGTTTTTTTTTGGAAAAGTTTCCACATGTTAACCGCATCAAAAGGGGGAAGTTCAGTTGGATTCTTCAAACTGTTGATTTCATCCTGAAACATATTTACAAATTGTGCGAAAAGTGCATCTTCATTGGTATTCCGATGATGGTTATAAATCTTTTCAGCATGATCTTTCAGGAGGGAAAGAATCTCATTAGGGCTCCCAGTTAAGGATCCATCAGGGCGAACAAGTGTTTTGGGGTGCGAAGGGGTAACCCCTTTTAACCATCGAAAAACTTCCCTCTTATCCGCAGAATTGGAAATCCTAAGTCGATCTTTCCACTCATGGATGGCTTTAGTGGAGTCCTGCATTTGTTTGTCGAGATCACATGTTGTCAATGCCTGGTTAGCAGCACTAAGGAATTCAGTGACTTGTTGTTGGGAGAACCCTTGTGTAGGAACCGTGCACCCTAAAGTCCCCAAACCCTTGGAGGTATTAATCAAAGTCCTCTTTAGGTGAGTCATCCAAACAGGATTATCTTCATGTCTCTGCTGGTTTTTCTTGGACAATTCATGCAATTGCTTACGAATCTTTAAAGAAACTTGTTGATATTGATTTTGCTTACACGGTGGTGGAAGGAATGGCTTTTGTTCGAAAACCGGAATATCACCCCTACGTGACTGAATGAACTGGCCAGTTATACAGTTTAGCATCTCGTGCATCATACGGGTCAAACTATCCCAGAGAGTTTGGGGGTCACCCTCTTCAGCTGCCCGAACAAACGAAGGAATATACTTTGTTAGGATCGGGTGGCAAATTGCATCCCTTTCATCCCATTCTTCTTGAGAACAAGATTTGGGGGGAAGGTTCCACTGAGGGTGTTGTTTAAGCCCAAAAACCATCTCATGGAAAACCTGGCACTCTAATCTTATAACGACTGGACAGTGACCAGGCGCAACTGGACCTCGAAAGATGCTTGCTTCTTTTGCCGCTGATCTTGCCAAGTCGTTCAAAAAGAGATGGTCGATTCGAGTTTTTCTCAAACCCCGAAAACCTGACGCCCACCCATTTCCTGAGTAGGTGGCCTCGGGCTCTAAGTTCCTGGATCTGCAACAATCAGCATAAAAATCTGACCACCGATTGGAAGCCAATACTTGCGTAAGTGCACTGGAATCCTCCGGAGCACATTGGAGATCACCTCCAACTACTGTGGGGGATGTGTCAAAAATGGAAGCAAAACTGAAAATATCCGACAGCAAAGTTTCACGCTCATCAATTACAGATTGACCGCTTGGTAGGTAGCAATTTAACACAACAAATCCTGATCTCCCATCATCAGAAGGAATCCATAGTGGCATACATACCCTTTCGAGATGGCTCCACCCAGATTGAAATGACAACAGCCGTGCTGGGTGGTCACGAGGAACCAAAGCAGCCAGGCCTCCCCATGATTGGCGTAAAGAAGCCTTATCAGACTTAATCGCTCTGATTGGGGGTTGATGTCCAACTAAAAGGTCCCACCCAGCATTTCTGGCCCGAAGTGTCAAAGAATTGACCCGGCTGGCAGGTATTCGTGTTTCTTGAAGAATGAGGCAACCCAAATCAGGGCACGAGTTCGCAAAGTTAAGGACTGTATCAAGCCTTTTGGGCAATGATGTGACATTTAATGTAGCAATCTGCATTGGCCCTTCACCAGGGTAACCTTTACATGGGGAAAACAAATGAGCGAAATAGAACAAACTTGTCATGAAGGATGTGAGCTGCATCAAACGACAAAATTGTGTCGTCCTGTTCTCGTTCAGATTTGGCGGGGGCTGGCAAGCCCTGCGCCCAGGTGAAAAACTGAAAGAGCAGGCATGACAGCAAAAAAATATACGGCCAGAGCCGCATGCTTGTCGAGTCGCGAATGGTTGAATTACAAAAGATTGAATGAGCAAGACACTGAGAGCGCTTCTGGCTAACATTCTTCTGGCAAAACTGCGGCGTTTCCTGGCATAACGCCCTTGTTCAGATTTTCGGGGTGGTATCTTACAGCAGAGGGTCCCAAACCGGTACATATAGTTAATGAGAACACAATAGAAAGGAGCCAAAGCAACCACCCCGGCGAGTGAGACGCCCTGCAACCCACAAAGAAAGCCCAGAACCATCTCACCAAAAAGTAGCAAACACGGAGAAAAACATTCAGGGAAACTGAAGTTTAATGATACTTTGCCACCTTTGGCGCTGGGGATGGAACCGGGGTTGAGCTCAAAGACTCACCTGGTTTCGAAAGCTTCAGATCAGCAATGGCATCAAGAAGTTGTTTAAATCCCGAATCCTGGCTGGCTTTCAAGGTGCTAATCTGCTCTTTCGTGGTTTCTTGGCCCTTTTCCAGCTTTTCTACCTGCGCGCTGAGGGTCACAAACTTCTTTTCCATAGCATCAATCCGATTACTTGTGTTGGCATGGGCTGCAGATGCCCAAGGATCACCCGCTGCGAGATTGGAACTTGATGATGCCGTTGAGGGGGTAGTGTCACCCTTCTTTTCGGCAGTGCCTGCCTTGGCAAGACTCTGATCTTTCGCAAACTTCTGCCTAGCAATCTGTCCGCGATCCTGTGCTTCTAGGGGTGTGATGAGCAAGGATCCCAAATTGGTAGTGAATCGCAATTGTGGCGGATCTGAATTTGATCCAACTACCAGGGTTGACAATTCGGCGTTCTGAAAGGTTCGAAGCACGACCATGTTCCATCCTTTCTCATGCATGATCTTGGTAGCGTCGTTCGCCTGTATCCCCACAACGAACCCTTGGACTTTGAAGAACTTGGTCAGCTTCAAGTCTCGATTGTTGGCAGTCCATCTCGGGTCATCAGGGAGCCAAAACGCTCGCATCTCGGACAATTTGGCATCTGTGCTTCTGATGTAAGTTGCCTTTGCTGAGGAGAAGGCTCCTAGCCATCCAGTCTTCGTGTGTCCCTGGTGCCAGATTTCGTGAAGAGATTTCCCTGTTTCAGGGACCCTAATCAGTTCCAAGCCATCTTCATGTGGTGAATTGGTCTGCCGGAGAGACTTCACTGTAATCCCTTTGAAGCCAGAATGCGCATACACTTGATCACGAATGTGGGCTGGTATGAGGGCCCGCCTGAAGACATATCCTTCTCTGGGCACCGTGGGGAAGAATGTTGTCTCACCTTCAGGGTCTTCTTTCTCAATGATCTGGGACGTGTATCTAGAGAAAGCAGAGGAATCAGAGAAAGCTCGCCAGAAATCATCTGAGGTCGTTGCCTTCCGAATCTCGAAGATGACATGAACTGATTGCAGATCAGGAACTGTGATCTCACAGCCTTCTTCATTCTTGAAGATGAAGCAAGCGGGGTCGTCACACAAATTCACCAAGGTCACGGCTCTAGGCTCAACAACCATGGTGCAGGAATCTTTCAGCACCAAAATGGCCTGCTGAAGCTTTGTCTTCTCAAATCCCCACTTAATCAGCTGCTGGATTTGGAAGCCCTTCACAATGGCAACACACGGATTGGTTGTTTCCAACTTCAGAAGTTTCCGCATAGAGGTCATGGTGACAAAGACAATCCCTTTGGCTGCTGGGTTGAGAGTATCGCTGGAAATCATCTGCAAAGAATGGATGGAAGAGCCATCCTGCAGGGCAAGCTCACATTTATCTGACAATTCCATGCCAATCTTCTCGCCAGATGTTTCCCAGCGACATCTTTTCGCCAGTCCAGGTTGATGAGATGCCATTGCAACGGCACAAGGGCTCCAGAGGAGGAGAAGGGCCGACCAGGCCGAAATCAAACCAAAGAAAGAGAACATGTCTGCCAATCCAAGTGTAGTTGGAAGGAGCAAAATGGAACCAAATCAACAAAAGAACTACGCCAGGAATTGGTTAAGGCTACACCCCAATAAGAGCCCCCACCACTTCACGGTTTCCTGGGCTGGGAGGCCCGGAGGCCACGCATCAACTTTGAGCTGACACGGCTCAATGAATCACCATAAATCTAGTGAATCTAGTCGAAAAATCCCACAAATATACCAGAAAATCTTGGTTTAGTCCATAAATATACCAGAAATTCTTGGTTTTACGTTGTGTTTTTTTCCCCGCACAGCCGTCGGACGTGCCGCTGCCTCCGCTTCCCAAGACCTTGATCACCAAACCGAAGGTGCGGCGGCACTTGGAGGGGTGGGGCTAGCCTCGAGGTAAGCAACAAAAATGGTGCTAGAATGATGGTGTTAATGGGATTCAATGGAAAATCATGACATGTCATGACTCATTACATGTGTATATATATATACATATATAATGTATATTAATATTATATATATATGTATATATGTGGGATTTACATAACCACCATGGTTTAATGGTGATTTAATGGACATATCATTGGATATATTTCATGGAAATGTCAACCAATTGGATTCACGAAATGCCATAAACCATCCCATTAAGCAACCACCAAAGGGGTTCATTTCGCATCAAGCCATTGCTAGGGGTATACTCAATAAGAAACATCATCATAATTTTGTGAATAATGGTGTTTAATGGTGGTTAATAATGGTTAATAAGATATCTGGTTGGTGGTTTGGACCATTTTTATTTTTCCATATAACGGGAATAAACAGATCCCAACTGACTTTCATATTTTTCAGAGTGGTAGGTATACCACCAACCAGTAAAGCTTCATTGGGGATTGTTTACCACACTGTATATTTTAAGTTGGTTTATTGGGGTTCAATATCACTTAGTTTTTTTTTTTAATAAAATAAAAAATAAACCTTCATTGGTTTACCACATTATATGTAATGGGGATATGATACAATCGTCGACGCTAATATCAGTGTTTCATTACTTATACAATTATACAATCAGTAGTAGCGATGATTATTAAGATTATCCGTATACTCTAATTCTAAAGTCAGATTCCTTTGCATTACCATTAATTACTCAACATACTCATATTATTCTGAGCTGACCATCAAACTAGTATATTGATAACAGTAATATCAAACCATGATTATGTTGATAGTATATGATAGTATTATCATATAAACATATATAAACTATAATTTTTCAACTTAGTTCCTGGGAAAGGTCACACGGGTCACACGGGTCACACGGGTCACACGGGTCACACGGCTCGAAGGTGCAAAGTGAAGCGGCGACGCTCATCCTCCAGGCCGAGCCTCTGGCGCCCGAGGGGGATAATAGATGGGATCATGCCATTTCTGAAACCATGGTGCTGCTATGTTGATCTATAAAACCAGGCCATGGTGCTGCGGGCATACAATGTGGACAATGCTTAAGTGTTCTGCTGGGGAAAATTGATTTCAATGACGGTTTAGTGTTGTTTATCCTCCAAATCATTGCAACCATCATGGTCACATTCAACCGGTGTTGCGCCAGCGCCCCTGTGTTTGAAGTTTCAGTGATGTCCATCATCTTCAGATAAATTGAAAAGGGCATCCCCAAATCACCTTCACTTCTGGTGAATTCTTATGAATTATCATTCATTATCATTATTCAGCTAAAATTATATACAGTAATAAACTGCTATGCAAACATCTGCACACATGTCTACTGCTATGTCTACAAGCCAAAAAAATGCTTCCGAACTTCAGTGACACTGTGATGTTCATCCCGTTCAGCCAGGCGAGCAAGCAGCTGGCCGAGGAGACAGGCTACCGAGCTGACTTCGAGCGCCTCGGCCGTTTTCCAACAGCATGGTGAGGTAACATTGATGATTCAATTAACAAAAAGGGAGGGTTTTACCACTAAAAACTTGGTTTTAACATGATTTAACCAACAAAAACATTTTTTTACCACACTATAAATGGGGATGAAACATCATTTAACCAACAAACATGGGGATTTATACTGATTGATGGTGGCTAAGTTTGTTTTACGGTAGATGTAGCAGGATGTATTTGAATTAGATGGGTTAGTAAATCAGTTTGTACTGTGGAGACCACTTTGTACCCTCTGGTAAAAAAGGATTTGGAATTGATAGAAAAACCATCAGGAGTCTTTGGGTAACTCTTCCCCCATCCTGCGACAATTAAACATTCATGTTGATTATATATATATATAATTGAAAATTGTAAGGAATTGGATTGGAATTGAATGTAAATGGAATTGCTTCTATTGCTACTGTATGTCTATGGGAAGGTCAATGCTAGACGGGTGCAACTGGCTGGCTCATGCCCAGCGGCTACCCATTCAGTGACTTCTGGGGTCTTATTTATGAGCACCAGTTGGTCCATGGGACATATGTAAAATATGATAAAAGTCAACAATAATTACCTGTTCAATAGCATTGTCAATACATTATTTTCTAATTTATTGCTGGCCACTGGCGGTGGTTCAATGTTAGATTACAATATGTATGTATGTGTGTGATCACTATATAGACATAAACTGACACTTCGGAATTACAATTATGCATACATTTTCAGCAAGTCACCCTTAATTTGCAGCAGCTTTGATTCGGCAATCCATTTTCCCACACATATCCTATACCCTCTGGTAGTTAATGTAGTATAGCTATGCCAAACAATTTTTCTTTGCTCGATTGTGCAACTAAATGGACCATGGCTTCCATATCTATCTCCAGCCATCTCCAGCCCACGACGTCACGACCGAGGCCCTTGCAGGAACAGAGCAGTGGTCGCTACTGGGTCCTGGCACGATCGCTCTTTGAACTTTGAGCCGAGAATGGCGCCCACTGTTCGCCGCGTAGGGACCCCCACAGCTAAAAGTTGCTTGGTAAGTTTGTAATTGACACTATCTATATTATCATATATTACAGTATCTATATATATAACAATATACAGACTATATAGAGACTAAATATAGATCTTAGATATATGGACAATAGATCCAATCGTTGACCTCGAAAGCCAACTCATCAATCTAGCGGTCTCTTCGCACATTTACACACATTGATTGGTTTCTCCATGAGTCGTTGCCGATAGGATCGAGTTGCAAGCGAGTGACTGCTTGCGCAGAAGCGCCCTGGAGCATTTCACTTCCTGTGTATCCAAGGAGTTCTAAGGGGAATGACGCTGTTTGAACATGTTTGAACACTATGTGCATCATGATGGAAAAACCTTCGAGTGTCAAAGATGTTGTATTGAACCCTGGAATTGGCTGCAACAGCTACTGAGACCACCAGAATACCGCCAGAATAGCACTAGAGCGCGAGACGTTCACGTCCAGCAGCGAGCTGTTGAGGATGTTGTCAGATGGTAAAAAGAGGAAGAACTGGAAGGAGCTCCTGTGGTGAATGGAAGCATAAGACAGATATGGAGGTTCCTAAGTGGTGGGGGGATCCCCAAATCATCCATTTGAATAGGATTTTCCATGATTTTCCATTACAAGCCATCCATTGTGGTGTACTGTCCCCCCATTTTGGAAAACCGACAAATATCGACATGCTTCCATCTCAGTGGATGGTTGGTGGTGCCAACCATCCGCTCTGTTTCGGGTGGTTGAGGCCTATTTAATAGTTCCAATGTCATTCCCAACATCAAATTCCCCCAACAAAAAACCCAGAATGAATCCAATATTCTACAAAAACCAAAGTTTTTTGTGTGTTTTTACTATGTGTTTTTACTATCCTTGCTTTGAAATTGACTGTGTGGATGCCGGCTTGGTGTATGAGTTGGTTTCCAAGAAAATGAATGCCAGATGTTACAGCTTCACCTTACATGTTTTTTGGGCTTAATCACATATCTGAATGTAAACACTGTTTCCTTTGATCCTGATTAACAGATGATTTTAAGAAACGGTTTTTCTCAATCATGAATGTAAACTGATCATCTTCTATACCTTTATCATTTCTGAGATATGCTATTTTTAATTATTGACCAGTGGTTTTAATCATTTATGGTTATAGTATGTTATAGTGGTTTCTTTATCATTCTTTATCTATAATCATTTTAAGGGATAGAAAAACCAGTGGTTATCATTTCTGGGTCATGGATCAGTGTTTCTATCCAATTCAATCCCCCTTGGAACGAACTCCAACGACGCCAGTCCCGAAAGCTGCGCACGGCGCTGTGGCGTCACCTGGATCCGCAGCAGGTGCCGTCCCTTCGCAACGGTCGTGGTGGACGGTGGGGCCGGTGATATTGGAATAGAAGCAACTTACCCTCTGGTAAACTAACATAACTATGGAAAATCACCATGTTTCATGGGGAAATCCACTATTTCTATATATTTCTATGGTGATTTTCCATAGTTATGTTAGTCATTACCAGAGGGTGTTTTCAATACAACATATTACAACTGGGATTAACTAAGCAACATTAACCAACATTAACATAGATTAACCAACATCAACATACCTTAACCAACTATATAACTGGGCATATATAACTGGGAATAACTGGGAATATCACCAACTCTACAACTGGGAATATAACCTTCCAATATAACCAACTATATAGCTTGGAATATATAACTGGGAAAATAACCCAAATTGGGAATATCACAGGAAATGTCACCGGGAATATTGACCAATAACCAATTATGGTTGTTATAACATGTTATAACTGGGCGATATTTGGACCAACTAACTGGGAATATAGTTGGACTGTGATTTGGGATGTATGGATTTTATTTTTGGTGAGTTTATAGATGTTAGTGGATATTACAATGGGACATGACATGACATAACATCTTACAACCCTTATGATTCATGTTAGTAAAGCAATGCCATAAACCACCTATATTTTGATGGCTTGTAGCAACCATTTATGGCAAATTTGGAGATGGTTTATTATTGCTGTGCGAAGATCAGGAACATACCAGTGGATGGACATGGATGGACTAGTTTTTAGTTGTTTTTTTCCCATAAATGTTGAATCAAACTATTTATGAGCCATTGCCAGAACATGGGTTTTCCACAAGAGATCATGGTCATCAAATGTCATCAATCCAATGTGATTAGCCAGAACATGTCTAGATTGTGATGGGATGACCATAAACCATAGCTATCATGTTTTGCCCATGGCACATATGAGCAGGTGTTCAAAACCCTCTGAACCTTTATAATACTGGTCGGTTGAGAACGGGATTTCCAGTTCATGCATGATGATAATCTCCAATATATCGGATAGTATAAGCAAGCAGGAGGCTTTACTTTTCAGAATGGGCATATCTGAAAATGACGTATACCCTAATGTGCCAATGTTTATCGGGAAAATGGTGATTAGGCAGCCGAGGGAATGGGGTAGGCTATTTTCAGACAACCCCATATATCTACGTTCGTCGAGCTGTCGAGTTGTTTTATTGAAGTGTAGTATGGGGTGGTATCTGGTTGGGGGTGACTGGAACCATGGAATTTTATGACTTTCCAATATATTGGGAATGGAAAATCATCCCAAGTGACTTTCACTCCATCATTTCTGAGGGGTAGGGCGAAAAACCACCAACCAGCTATGGGTCGATTCACCGTCGATGCTTTCCGCGGCCGAACAGGATCAAGTGTAGTAAAAAACTACACCAAAGGCATTTAGTCAGAGAATATCCAACCTGATATTATTTCAATTGAGGCGTAAGTGTTGCAGCAACACCTTTCTGTTTGAAATATCTCCCCTTCGTTTCGATCATATTTTTCTCCGCCTTCTTGATCAATGTGAACACATTGAAGAAAGCATTATCGTTCAAGTATATTGAAGTACTTGTGCTTTCATAGGCAATTCCAACCATTCTTCTGATACATCCAGCCCTTGCAAAACATTGGTTCCCCTGGAAGATCAGCCACAAGTGCTCGCGGATAACTCAGACATCATGGCGCCGATTCTGTCGAAGGAAAGCTGGGATGGGAGGAATGTCAGGAACCCCAAAACGCCCCTATACATATCCAATCATTAGAATCTTGACAGTCTTGACAGGTGGAGATGCGTGATTTATTTATTATTTTGGTTTTATTTAATGTTATTTGTTTTTGAAGTCCCTCCTTCAGAGTCGTAGTTGATGTTCTCAAATATGATCGATGCTGTGTCGTCAGTTGATTGTTGGGTCCTACAGGTCGTTTGAATGTATCCTCGGTAATCTATCATAGCTTTTAAACGTGGCCCATTTTAGAGAGGTTATTGAAAATATGATGATCTTCATTAGCAAGCTGTTAGTTACCAGATGGGTATTCCCCAAGTGGCCGTTTCAACCACCTGAATTTGAGGAGTTCCCATTGAGGTCTTGGTGATTCCCAAGTCTTTCATTGAATTCTTGGCATCAAGACTTATCAATGTCTTTTGGCTTGAGGGGGCAGGCTTCCAGCCAGGATGCCACTCAGAGCGACTTGTTTTAGTTCAGTGGCTGATGGTGCAATCTCAACTTTGACAACTTGCCGACGAAACGCAAGCCATTGCCGGCTGAACATGATGAACGTGGTCAGGACTTGACATTGCATAGACTTTCCCTCAGAATGCGACCATGGTATAATTGCATCACGAAATGTGTCAATGCGAACGCGGAGCTTTTGGCAATGCAGAGGTTGATGCATCAAGTGTCAATCTCATTGGATGGTAGAAGACGGACGTGCACTGCCACTGATCGTTTCTAGTGTGTTTCCTTGTCCCAACCCAAGACTATGATGGATTGGAACCACAAATCGCCTACCATCGTGTGTATACTGACATAAACAAGGACCCCTCGCATGTGTGTTTTTTTCCAGTTTTAAAACTTACACACTCCATTTTCACCGATCTACTTCAGACGTTGTATTAATTAAACTTTAAATGCTATGATATGATATACAGACGTATGTGTCTATCTCCATTTCTGATGATTGCATGATAATATATTGATATATTTTCATGGCTTAAATTTCAATTGTTGTACTCTCATTCTACAAGGGGGAAGCTGATCTGAATGACTCTGATGTGTCCGTGAGATGGTTCGCTTCTCCAACCAGTTGTGAGAGTGAAGTGACCTCCCACCCACTGGATGGGCTCTTGCCATGCTTGCTCTTAAAAGACATACCTGTGACCTGTGTTTTCCCATGTTTTCCCTCCTTTCAAATATAGTATCCAATGATATGATATACAATGAATTTTTGTTTTGGGTGGGTTGTTGCCAATGTTGTTTGACCCACATGGATAAGAAGTTACATCTCATAGGAATATCATGATATGACTGCTGTCTAACGTATTAAAAATAACATATCACACTTAATTCAGTTAATCGCATTAAATCCCATAAAAATTCTTTAAATCCCATTAAATCAACAGTTAATCCAACTCAATATCCGATCAACATCACTTGATGTCCGTTATACGGATGACATCAGGAGCGGCTGCCTCCAAAGATGAGGCCCGAAGATGCAGCCAAGGTGGTGGCCCAGAAGGTGCAGCGAGTCATGGTGTTTTCTTTCTGTCACTATCCCCAGTGGTACATAATAATGTGCTATTTTACATGATAATGTACACTGTTGTAATTTGAACATGAAATGAACAATATTAATAACCATGGGAACAACATTGGATATAGGGGAAATGCCACGATAGAATGTGGAAAACATATCAATAAGAGTGAGATAACATGTGGAAACTTCAGAATAAAAGTCAGACAACATGTGGCAAATGTAAGTAGAGAACTGGGACACGCAGAACTTTAGCATTTTATTGTAAGATACATTGTGGGGATATATGTCCCAAAAACATTATACGTCGTAATTATACGTTGCAGATTGGACCATGCTAAATTTTGGTCTGACCCGTGGAAAATAATAACCTCCCTGAATATCAAACGAGCCAACAGAAATCCTCTCTTGCTATTGGATGTACCCTCTGGTAAACTAACATAGCTATGGAAAATCACAATTTTTAATGGGAAAATCCACCATGAATGGCCATTTTCAATTGGGTTCCCTGGTGCTATTTAACTTACGTGGTATTTCATACATTCGGGGGATGGGATTGATGAGGTGGATGTCTAAGAACGCCATTCTTAAACCGTTCGAAACGAGGAAGGCAGTTTCCCGACATCAATGGAAACTTTATTGAAATGGAGATGGTGGTCAACACCCATTTGAACACAATTTTAATTATTGTGTTGTTTAATCAACAATGGGTTTTACCATGGGGGAAACCCCAGTTTCTCCTTGGTCGCTGTTTATCGCAACATGGCTGAGGATGCAGGTCGTCAGGACCTGTGTTTTTTCGCGGTTTGGGCGTGAAACCCATGGGGCCCATGTAGTACACATAGGATGAATCCGGAGGATGGTCCAAACAAAGGCTACTGACGCCTGGATGGTGGAGGCATCTCTGAAGCTCCTCAGGTAATAGACACTCTCCTCATATTGGCATGCCTGGCAAAACTAGCGCACTAGCTTCTTACTTGGCGCAACTAACACCCTGTAGCTTGTGAGCGCTGGGCCAGGCTCGACCCTTCTTGGATAGCTTTCTGAAACTGGTAGAGGCTGGGGCCACCGGAAGGGGGATATCGACATTGATACATGCGCCATTTATATATATATATATTATATATATTATATATATATATATATATATTGGAGCTGATGGCAACCGCCTATGGAATCCCTATGGACACGTGTTTTTGGAGCTGTTGGGAGCCAGTGATGGTTCTGGCGCATGTAATATCATTTGTATATACTCAAGAGGAGAGCAATTCAGATGGGTTGGTCGTACGGTCAATGAGTGGTGAGTGCATTTACTGATGCATCTACTGGGTAGAGGATCCCAGTAGCGAAACTTTGAAGATTTTATTCCTTGGGAAGGATTCGGCAGCCGCTTGGCAACCCACTAAATAAAGACAAGTACAGTATGTTCAACATCAAGAATTGAAGGAAAGAATATGGAATAATTATGACTAATTATCGGGCACGTGCACACATCTTCATGGTCCAAGTTGTGCCCTTATACACTGTAAATCATAACCTACGGATCCAGAGAGAGAGAGAGAGAGTGAGAGAGAGAGACGAATTTCTCGGATACTCAGGGGATGCTATGAGAAACGCCTTGGCAGGATGTACTCGGGTTCATATACCAATATATATATATATGTATGATTAAATTACTCTATATATATATACACATACATACATACATATGCACATGGACATATACACATACACATATATATATGATATACACAGATATCAAAATCTATTTAGATAGAGAGGATCACATGCCAATGCCATGGCAGCAACCAACGTTGGACATCGCCACAGGTTTCCATTCAGACAGGCGGAGTCGCCGGGATCCCAGGCTTTTTGTTGGGGCCGTGCAGACAAGACAACGAAGCTCAACTTCCGTGTTGGAGATATATCATGATATATCGAGTTACTAAAATGTTACTAGCTCTCAGCTCTGAGGTTTGAGTCATCATATTTGTTTGGCACACATGATCTGATTTATCTAAACAAGACATTGTGTGGAACCCAGATATGTTTATGGAATCTAGTCAACATGACCCTTGTTCGGTTGAAATTTGGGGGTCTTCACTAGGTTCCCTCCCCTTTGGCTGTTTACTGACCGTGTATATATACATACATACATATATATATGTGGGTGATTACATAATGTAAATGTATACATCTATATGAAGTGTTGTGATAATACATCTATGTATACATCCGTGCATATCTTTAATATATTATACATCTATAATGCACTAATTATTTTGTTCTTTGCCATAACATTACCTCTTTTTCGCCGCCCTGCTCTGTGTTTGGTCTGAGGTGGTGGATGAAGCGAAGTTGGCGGCCAGTCATTTCGGGAGCTTGGTGCGGGCTCCCGGGAGAGCTGATGTAATGGCTATGGGAGAGATCAGCAATCTATTGAATCTATGGTTTTAGATATGTTACTTGGGGATAAATCTATGGTTTAGATATGTTGGTTATTGATAAAACTATGGTTTACATGTGTTAGATAATAATTAGTAATTGGGGACATAATGAAGTATTCCACATGGCAAAGAATAGGTGCTTTTGTTTTAATGTGATCGGGTCGCAACTCGTGCCTAGATATGCCTATCCCATTTTAGCGGACCATGATATCCCCACTCACAATCATTCGCAGCCCCATTTGGGACATGGCTCAAAATTTGCGCTTTGACCAATCACAGATGTTGGTCAATTTGAGTACCACAAGGGGGTATTGTAGCCAAGTTTGACCATATTTTTATCATCTTCCCATTTCATCCCATTTCTTGGATGTTTTGCTGGTTAGTGGTTTGGAACATGGCTTTCATTTTTCCCATCATATTGGGAATGTCATCATCCCAACTGTTACTCACTCCATCATTTTTCAGAGGGGTAGGGCGAAAAACCACCAGTTCGACGTCCGACGGTCTGCCGAGTCGGCGATGTTCAGGTGGACAAGTGCATGCATGGCAGCGCAAAGCTGCTCCAGGCGCGTGCCTCAAAGAAATGCTGGTTGGTTTATGACTAGTTGGTGGGGTACCCTAAATATAGTATTATATACTTTATAAACTGGGCAATTGTTAAAGTTGTCAAATCCATTCTCATAATTGGTTTGACAATTACCCAATATATAAAGTATAGTATAAACAATACATAATACTACGTATGTTTAGGGTAACCCACCAACTACTCATGATACCCTCAAAACTTGTTACGTCTTCTTTTCTATACCCAGAAGTTTGTGTGTTCACTGGGTCTTCTACAGAGCGTTTCCAGGGGGTTGCCCGAAACATGGTACAGTAACCCTAGAATCCACTGTTCAATCACATTTTGTTCATTCAAATTCCATTTTTGTGGGTATAGAATGGTATAGCCGGTACAGCCTTGTTTCAGACACAGCCATTCGCATAATAGTTATTATCTTTATCTCATATATCTCCATATAGTTCTACAATGAAATGTATCCATTTTACCCGTAGATCAGGAGTGTATCCCGCTAGGCCTTGTGCTGTATTGATCTGGACAAGTTCACTCGAGGTCCCGAGACGCTTGGAGATGTGTGAGTGGTTGGTTCCAGCCCCATTTTTGTTGTAGCAAATTCCATGTAAATCCCCAGTTGAGCTCAGTATCTCCCCATGTTTTAGTTGAGTAATTCATCTGGTTGGTGGTTTGGAACATTTTCTATGTTTCCATATATGGGGAATAATCATCCCAACTGACGAACTCCATCATTTTTCAGAGGGGTAGGGCTCAACCACCAACCAGTAATCCTTTCCTACCAAGCAAAAGTTGACAGTCTGTTAATCCCGGGGGGTTTTGACGGGAGAAACCAACCATTTCCAAGGAAGCCAGCGCTTCAGAGTCAGCTCCCAGTGATCTTTGTCCTAGGGCGCCTTGGACGCATTTCTGGAACGTAAAATTGGGGATGGCAACAATTTTGGGGTTTACCAGTCCAATGAAACCATGATTACCATGGTTTTATCAATCACATGTTTTTGTTACAGCTATCACATCTTGAGCCACATGGGTGAATCTAAGCACCGCATTTTGAAGCAACAAGAAGGGACGACTGAGCGCTTGAAAAGATGGGGATCATCGACAGAGATTGGGATGTGATCATGATGGCAATTTGCGCTATTGAATTGCGACATCCCAGTGGTGATGATTGGTGAAAGTCCTCAACTGTACTGATTGTTTTACTAATATAATCTAATATATATATATATATACTGGTTGGTGGTTTGGAACATTTTTTATTGTTCCATATATTGGGAATAATCATCCCAACTGACTAATATGTTTCAGAGGGGTTGAAACCACCAACCAGTATATTTTACACTCCCGTACTATGTGTTCCAAATCCAATTTGTTGTGGTTTCAACCATATGATCCCCAATGAGCAATGGTAAAACAATTTTACAACCCATTTAAAACCAAATAATTGCCCATTTATAGACCATCCAAATCTCATGGATTAAATCCCCAAGCAAAACGATCTCAGTTCCGATTAATGTCCTCAATGAATGTTTACATAGCCATAGTTACAGGGTTTACATCACATCATATCCCTAATTGATGTTCTACCCATATCATATGTTTGAACCCAACTGCAGCCATCGAATTTCTGAGGCTCTTGGCCATGCTTTACAGCGCCTTTGTCTTTGCCTACATGCCAGCCGCGGGGCTCTCCTTGAATAGTGAGGGATGCCCAGGTAAGCTGCAGGGGAAATGCATCCGTTTAGTTGTTTACATCCCCATGTCTCTTGGCATCTTTGAAGTTCTGTGCACATCACTACACAATGTTCAGACAATATATATATATATATGTTATACATTATATGAATAAAGATATATCTAGTGTATAATGGACAAAAAGCATAGAGATTCTTAACACAGCTTCCATCATTTTCCCATGTCAAGGCCTCCCTCCAAGGTCCCGAGAGTTTGCTGTTCCACGCCTTTGTCTTCCTGACCTTAGCCAGCTTCGCCCAGGTGTGGAACGTGCTCGCTGAGATGTCATGATGACCACCATGATATTTGTGTTTAATGGGCGCAACGATGAACAATGGGAACATGATATCAACCGTAAGATTAGTAATAAACATGAACATACAAAATCACAGTAATATATATATATATATATACACACGTATTTAAGAACAACATGATCATGGTGTATGATGGTATAATGGTATAGTATTCATGACAAATGCAATACAGTTATGAGTCTTTACCAGGTATAAGTCAGTGAAATCACCCCAAGTATGGAATGTATCATCCCATGTACAAACATTTATAACTGGGAAAGGGCTTTAACATGCTTTAACCATAGATATATAAGTTGGTTTACTAATCCATAAATCATAGTTATATCATCCATAAACCCAAACGGTTAGCCTTGTCTAAACGGGCCGTAATTGTTGCGATCCTCCAGCGGCATCACTATCCTCCGGCACCAGGCCGCCCGCACAGACCCTGGCAGTGTGCCTTGTGGCCCCGAGTGGCGCGATCCCAATCGGCCCCCGAGGTGAGAGATGGGAGGATGGGAATGGTGGTGGTTCCCTACTTCGCTAAATTGGTTCATAGATTTCTATGGATTTCTGATAGATATAATACATGATAATACCATATAATACCTACTGTATTACCTACAGTCTAGCCTGTATTTCCGATTTCTATGGATTTCTATTGATTTCATGGGTTGATAGGCAAGGGAAGGTAACTATAGGATTTCTCTGGGTTTGTGATAGAATTCTAGGATATGGGGGCATAGCAATTCTTTGTTAATTGTTTCTATATGTTCCTTTTGGCAATCCTAGTTGCTGGTTATGGTTTATTGGCTAACCGTGGGTAACTAGGATTTCTATGAATTTCTGATAGATATACCTACTGTATAGTGTTAATCATAATCCAACTTATAACTAGAGGGTTTGGTGGGAGCACCTTGTTTGTTTTGGTGGGAAATAGTATAGTTGATATTATATAATATATGTGTGTTGTTGTTTTGACTGTTGCGTTACATCATGTTATGTATTGTTATGTATTGTTATGTTATGCTATGTTATGTTTTGTTATGCTATGTAATGCAATGCAATTCAATGTAATGCATGTGTATATATACATACAGAATCTGGTGGCAATAATACCAAGCATGGCATGTGGATATCATTTTTAATGGGATGTAAAACAATGAGTGATGTCGCCAATGATCCAGCAAACTCGTCACATTCTGAAGTAAAGACTTGAGGATTTTATCCATTGTGGTCAGGATGGAAAGTACATTGGTTTCTTCCATCTTCTCGAATCAACTGTCGTGTACACATTGTTTGGACATGCTTGGACCATGTTTGGCCTTGAGAAACGAAGCCATAGAGGTTCCGCCCCAGATCCATCATGTCTTCGGAGAGTTGTTTGGAGCGATGATGTTGGGGTATGGGTCAAAAAATAACAACAAATTCTCCTTTGCTCAACTTTTCTCTCCTTGCCATTCTGATGTGGTTGTCTAGTCGACCACTATGGTCAATATCTAAGGCCCTGAGTGACAGAGAACTGACGTTACTCTGAGGATTCCCATTGACAAAAGGGACCCAAGTAGAATGGCAAACTGCGATATGATTAACTTGAGAAGCGATGGGTGGATCCGTCCCACCAATCTACAGATTGGATCGGCAGTGTTTGTGGGGCCTTGTGGGGCCACAGTTGAGGTTGACCAACTCGGGGGGTTGATCATGTCCTCGGGAACGGCTCGGCAATTTTTGGAGCGACCCGTTGTGGTGAATTCGCGTAAACTGACATGGCGGACTGGGAAAATCACGATTTTAATAGGTAAATCAAGTGTCAATGGATTGTAAATGGTCCATTTGCTATAGCTATGTTGGCCAGAGATAAAGTTTTGGCCATTTTTTGTTGCCCCGGGGAGCGGCAGGTGCGTGCATGAGCAGAAGAGATTCAGTCTGGAGCTTTCAGATGGGTGACAAGTGAACAGCTGGGTGCAAAACATAACATGTAATTACATAGTTTCACATTACATGTAATTATATATATAATTGACTATGATTGATATATTATTGATTGCTATAGTATACAATCACATCTGTAATGTTGTGTATTTTGTGATATATAATATATATATTAATGTGTATATAATATATATATATATACACACAATTATATGCTTCCCAACATGTTTGATTGGCACTTTTTCCTGGAACTCGACCTTGATACAGATCAACACTTCCCAACGGTCATTTCTCATTTCTCAGCTCGATTCTCCAAAGTGTTGTGCCCTGCAAGAGGAAAGGATGAAGTCTCGGATAAACTAGATACTTGCGTACTTCCAAGATCTTCAAGTCATTTGTTCGTTCATTTTAAGTCCACCTACGATCCAGCAGTTGTTGGTGAACCTCAATTTCTTGTTGCTTGAGCCCCCATCTTTATGGTTTAATTTATATTATTCTTGGTTAAATTCAGTCTTTTGTGGTTATATCAAGATTTGTTTAACCCAATTGTTGGTTGGTTAAAAAGTTGAGTAGAATGGTTCCCAGCAGGTACTGTAAGTTGTCGGTTGTTCATAAGCCCTTCACAAACCATGACTGTACTTGGAGGTGCATTTCCACTCATAAGTGGTGATAAAACGATGATAAAACCATAGTTGTAATCCCAGCTTCTGGGGGTCAAAATCCCATTAGAATAACCCAAGTGCAAACCCAAGAAGGGTGAATGCCACTATATCCCTTATATATATAATTATATACACCCACTATGTATGTATATATATATATATAATACATACCCATGTACTGTAGGTTGGTTTTATCATTAGGGTCACATTTGCTAGGGGGTCGCCCATGCCGTTCCATGGACTTCAATCAGGCGATGAAGCCCGATGGTGCCGGAAGTCACAGGCCATGGAATGTTTGTTGGTTGACACCATCCGGTGTTGTTTTGGTTGTATATCGGATGAAATATCCACTTCTGATATACCATTAATATCCATTAATTACCAATTTTGGACCTATTTGCCTATTTGGAGGTGTCCTAAGTCATGGGGGTAGCCCCAAATCATCCAAGTCTCCAAGTCATGGATGACCATGGCTTAGTCTTGAAATCGATGGTTTTGGGAGAGCCCGGAGAGCCCCCATTTTTTAGGAAACCCCCATATAATGTGGGACACCCAATAATTATAAATCATGATGTTATGGGAAAAAATATGGGAAACCCAAGAACACAATTTCATATGATGGCACAATTTCATTGTTTTTTTGGAAATCAATGGCACAATGATAGCAAAACCATCCCCTAGCCATGGGGGGAGCTAAATTGAAATTGGGTATGCCTCTAGCAATGGGATGATGTAAAATGGCTCACGGAACCATGGTTGGTGAATGGGATGGTTTATTATTGGGTTTAACCGAACCGTTCTTACCACATGAATAGAAACAGACTAGTGATGACTAGTGTGTGTGTAGTATGTATATATACAGATATGTATACATGAAAAGACATGCTTGGCCCCACTTGGAAAAGACCTGGCAACCAAACCTCACATCTCAATGATTCAAAGTAGCAGACCACTGATGCTCATCCCAGCCGATTTGGAGGCCTTCAAACCAGATCGCGCCCACTTCTGTCGCGCCATGGGGCGAGTGGTGGGGATGCCTGGAAATTCCGGCCCATAACTGAGGAGGATCTTGAACACATAGGTGATATCATTATATTATCAATTCAAACAGATATATCATAATGACATCAGATATATTGATATACATTGTTTCACTCCACGTTGAGACTTTGAAGTGAAGGGACATGCATTTTTCAGGTGAGCCCTCTGAATGAACTCCGAGTGTATATAGTGTATCAGAGCTGTTAGCATGCAATAAATATAAACTATAAACTATACAAGATCACAGAGAGGATTGAAATTCATCTTTCCGCTGAACGAGACATGCACACAGTTTGCGGCCTGGATGTGTTGTTTCCTCAGGTGCTGCGGATGGATCACCACTGCCCCTGGCTGGGCAACACTGTTGGCTGGGCCAACCACAAGTACTTCTACCTCTTCCTGGTGGGAAATGAGGGCAGGATGGGAAATTGATTGGGGATGGGACCCAGATGGCTATTTTTCATCATGGGGAACCTGATGATCAACCCTCCAATTTGGGGTGGCCTATTTTTGGACACGATCCATGGTATCAGCTTGTTTTGATCTATCCCCATAGATGATCGAGGTTCGAATCTGCATTCAAATTTTGGAGCCCCACAAATCAGGTGCCACTTCAGGGTCTCTTTCTTTAGGAATCAATCACAAATAGTGTTTGAAGTTTGAAGGGTCCAAATTTTGCCTTTAGGTTCTGTTGCCTAAGAGGGCATGAACCTCCTGCCTCCAAACCTCAGGGACAAGGTGGCTCTGGGGTGGCTCAGCATACTCAGAACAAGGTCGGGAGTGATCCGATCAACTACTTGAGGGTGATGGCAAGCCGCGCGGCTTTGTGTTCAACTTCACCACGCCATCTGCACTCATGGAGATCTGCAGCAAGACACCTGACATGGCTTTGATCCGAGTAATCACTGACCCGTTCGACGATCCCTCATGGTACTCTGGAGGTGGCAGCCTTACGTTTGCAGCTGAGTCGAAGGTCTGGCAGGATGAGAGTCTTGGGATTTTCATTCTACTGCGAGCCTCGAAAATTCTGCCATCACAGTGAACTGTTACAGCCTTCCCCGTTTCCTGCGGAGTGGAGAAATACTGCCACCAGTAATGATGATTGATATATATATATATACATGTACATATATATATATATGTATAATATATAACTAAATCGTGCGGGCAAGGTTGTCCCTTGAGTTTGTTGATGGGGTTTGAGCCAGGTCCAGAGTGCATGATGATATGGTTTGAAATATGGCATCTATGGTAGCTCAGACTGAGTCACGCCTCATGAAGATGCACTGATTTTGGTAGCACCCGTCGTTTTGTTGAGTAAAATAACATATGTTTGTTTTGATAAAAGATTTGTCGTACACTCGCCCAGTGTTTGGTGTTAACTTGCCCCCATTTGTTGGTAAAGCATACATAGATTGATGTTTGGCAATAATCGGCATGTGTGATGGCTTTGTAGTTCCATATATTGTGTACAATGTTATGTATTCACTGTTTACAAACACTGATAATATAACTAACACAATACAGATGTAATCAATCTAATGTTGGCTGCCTAATAATAAATACCCCCCCCTAAATTTTACTTTTTTGAAAAATATTTTAGGGGGGGGGGTCAACCTTCCTATAATAATTTGTGGGAATCTAAAGCTGGGATCATGGAAGTGGGGGCAGAGGTGGTGGAGGCGACGGAGGAGGACGAGGAGGAGGAGGAGAAGAAGGAGAAGAAGGAGAAGGAGAAGGAGGGCAACAAAATTGGAGTTGCGGAAAAAAGTTTCCACTATTGCCATGCCTGGTGCAGGTTTGTTATTGCTATTCTGGGGCTTGCAAAGGGGGTACCCTTTGTGGACCTGTTTTCTTGCGTTTTTTAATAAGGGTTTTATAAGGAAATCAGCTGTTTGGTAATTCGATCAGATTTCTGGAATCAAAAGTGAAGGCTGCTTTGAAAAGGATTTGCTTTACTTGACTCTTTTGGCAATACTAAAAGTAAATGGAGCTAATTGACTTTTAGTATTGGAGAAAAAATTGGAGTTGGGAAAAAAGTTTCCACTATTGCCATGTTGGGTCCACTATTGGCCATGCCCTCTGGACAAGGTCTGAACATGACTTTTTTGGCAATACTAAAAGTAAATAGAGCTAATTGACTTTTAGTATTGGAGAAAAATTGGAGTTGCGGAAAAATGTTTCTACTATTGACAAGATATCACTATTGGCTGGGCAACATTATGCGCATTTACATATGATATATACATACACCAGTCAATACAACGTACATTATATATATATGTGTGTGTCATATACATTACATTTTTAATGAATACACAATGTGTTTGAATATATATATATATATACACATGTAACATGTATAACAATACAATATTATATTACATATATGGACATGATATGCTGTAGTTGATAAATGATATAAGCATACTATTTGATCATATCATACCACACTTCCTATCTATTGCTGCCTGCTCTATGCCCTCAGGCGTATACCAACATCGCCTGTGGCATGCTGGGTTTGAACGTGCTGGACCTCTTGGTCCATGCCACCTTACCGGTGTCTCGGAGGTCGAAGTTTGCAAGCTGGGAGTTGATCAATAGAACATCCTGGATTTTTATTTGAATGTTTTTTTTTGTATGGGAATATTCATGGATGATCAAGGAAATAGTCATGGAATATTGGTGTATACCCTCTGGTTATTGAACGGTTTGCTATCGAACATCACCATTTTTAGTGGGTAAGTCATCATAAATCATCGAACTAAATGGGCCAGAGGGTATGGTAATTTATACATGATGTTTCTATGCCTTCCATAAAACATCCACTTATGGTAGTTCTTAGACTATTTCCCATAGTTCCCATCAACCATTGAACCATGATGAGTATCGCAGTAGCCCGCGGTCCAGAATCCTTTCACGTCTCTGTTCACAGTAGCCACACAACAGCCAATGAAAAGAGTGGGAGCTCTGGGTTGCCTTGCAACAGTGGTTTTTGATGCTTTTTGGTTGGCTAACCAGGGGCTGGTGGCTGAGGATTACAGTAGCAGTCCTTGTGATTGTTTGGGAGTAGTGCTTCAGTTGAACAAATGTTGCAGGAATCTTGAAATGAACGCCACCCGTTGATTTTTTTTTTTGCCAAAGCAACACCTACAAAACAAATCACCAAATTCCAAGAAAACCACCGTTGAACATGAATGAACACCCCATGAACGTCAACACATTAAACTCCACATGTTTCATTCGTTCAACAGATGATCTCAACAGGCCCCAATGCTCCATGGTGCTGGAATATTTACCCAACATTTAGCCCGAAAATGACCCAACATTTTGGGTAAATATTCCAGCACCATGGAGCATATGGGATATTTCAACCACGGTTCATTGGATTATCATCCCATTGGATAGTTCATTTCCATATTATGATGACCATCATGATTCATCATATCCAATCACCACTATTCTTCCATATTTATCCCATTAATTATCCAATCTAATTACCATTACGATCATAATTATCCCATGATAATCCATTATAATCCCATACACTCACGAATATGGACTATGATCGTCCCATATTAGTGGAAACTTAAACCAGTGGGACAATAATAGTCCAAAATGGATAATAATCCCATGAATGGTTCCCCTTATGGACCCATACTGGGATTTTAATATTATGGAATAATAATGGGTCATCATATGAACCAATAGTTTCATTATTGTTTCCATAATAGTTCCATAATAGTCCATATTAGTAGGGCATTATAGATTATTGTCCCATGTTAGTGCATGTCCCATACTGTATCATGGAATCGCATGGACTATGTTGGAATCCCATATCATGTCCCTTAATATTATGGGATTTTAATGGGAAACAATAGTAGAATAGTTTCATGATAGTTCCAGAATAGTCTACAATGTATATATATATATATGTACATTAGTAGATAACCATGTCGCTTTAGTGGAAACATAATCCATGGGTAATCATCCCATGAATGGTTCCCCTGACCCATTAAGCGAATGGGAAGTCAGTGGAGTGTACAATAATAATCCCAGTCTTATAAGCCCATTATAATCCTTATTCTCCCGTCATAATTATTCCACAACAATTATCACAAGTTTTAGGATTGGGAGGCAAACATAGTATGGACCTTCTTGATCATATCATACCATACTTGATATATGATAATCCATATTAGTGGTGAACCATGTCCCTTCAATCAATCCTTTCAAGGCACTTACCACCTTTCTGCTGATCGGCACTGAAGCCCTGACCTTTCTGCTCTCCAGCATCCTGGTGCCCAACACACGCCCTGCGAATGGAAAGGTTTTAAAACGAAAATAGGTGGATTATATGAGTTATATATATATATATATATACATATTTATATTTATTTGTGTATGAGTTATATGACTTCAGTTTCATTTTTGTTTGATGTGATTTGTGAATATGTATATATATATATATATAGATAGAGATGTGATTTGTTGGTTGGCCCATGTTTTGTGAGATGATGGACCAATTAGATTCATATGTTCACGATTGATTCAAAGCACCCGTAGGTCATTCAGTACCATAGAAGGGTACAATCTTGTTGCAACCCACTTCCATACTTCCGGGAAACTCCAAGTACAGTACGCGGGAAATGAACAGGTAGTAAAAGCATGTTCTGGGTTCCGCTCATTTTTTGTCAGCGGTCTACTGTATATGACAGAACCTCTTGGAAGGTTGGGAGTATCTCAACAAATCAATAACATGGCGAGATTCCAATAGCAAATTGTACCCAGAGTTATGGCATTCTTTGGTATATCAATTCATTCTTAATCACTTCCGACTGGGATATATTTTTGTTATGTTTGTCAGAAAATTTAGGTAACCCCTCTTTTTAGTGCCAGTTTTTAAGACCTCATGTCGCCAAAAGCTGAAATTACCCTCTGGTAAACTAACAGTTTGCTATTGAAAATGGCCATAGAAATAGTGGATTTTCCCATTAAACATGGTGATTTTCCATAGTTATGTAAACGTTTACCAGAGGCTATCTATTGGGGGAATCATGGTCCATAGGCCATCTCCGTTTCTCAGCTGTGGGAGGTTCCCTTCTTCCTCTTCCATAGCTGGCTGGTCATCCGAAACATGCCAGGGGGCCTGGTGCCGATGCATCGATATGTTTTTTTTATAGGTTTCATAGTGATCATGCCTTGCCAAGGTATACGCAGATCTTCACCCAGGTTTTGCTGTTTGTATCTCATGCATTTAAGGCCTTTTCATGTTGTTTTTGTTTAACCTTAATCATGTTTGGGGTTCTATCATAAATTTGAGATTGTAACAGATGGTGAATCAATGGGTTTCACTTCCTCATGATGGTCGCCATGGTAAACAGGCCAGTGAATCACTGGTAGTTTGAGCATTGGTTGACCAACCAGAATCCTTCCAAAGGGTAACATGGAATCCCGATAAAGAGCTTTGAAATAATATTAACCCATATTAACCCTGGAAGATATGTCTCTCGCTCATGCTAAATTGACCAGTTGATCGGTGAAACAGTTTACTTTTCCCAACCTCAGGTGGATCATGAGGGTTTTCCACGCCTGTGGATTATGGATGGTTAAACAAAGAATCAGATAAGCCCATGCAACACCATTATTTATGTCCCTTGCGATCTCTATGTTTGTTGGGTTTACCTTTCAGCAACTTCCAGGATTTGATATGTTTTCTGATTCCAATTACATTCCCATGGGAGGTGCTTTTGTATATCCCCATGTCAGATATGTTGTGTTTCAATTCTGGCAACTTCTTTTTTGTTTCCACATTTTAGCACTGCTGAAAAACAGCCATCATGTGTTGGCCATGATTCCGATAGAAAGAGACACGACTCTTTAGAAGGTACGGCTAACCCCCTAAATCATACCCTGTTTAAGGTGGTTTGGAACATGAATTTTATGACTTTCCATATATTGGGAATGTCATCATCCCAACTGACTTTCAGGTTTTTCAGGGGGCTTGAAACCACCAACCAGTACCCCAGATACTCCCTCAGCAGTACGTACTTGGATCCATCATGAAAAATTCCCATCATGGTATCTCTTGGCGGCCTGGAGTTAGCTTCTGCCCTAATATGAAAGATACTCCCCAAGCGAATCTCTGGTTTAGTATTGGATTCATGTTCGGCGCATATGGGGGGGGATATGTCATGTTCTCATGTTATATTGATATATTGGCTCTGTATCCCCATTTCAGCATGATGAAACCATCTTAAAAGTCCAGCCTTTGATTGTTAAATCACCCTGAATTCAACACAGTTTTAAATAATCATACTTTGTTAAATCCCCGTATCATTTAAAAATGTATGATCCAACAATGTATGAGTAAATCATTCAGTATAATTCTCAGCCTATCATGTTAATGTTAACCATCTCAAAACCCATGGATTGTTAAATCCCCCTATCAGCCACCACCACCAGGACCACCATAGAGTTCTGCGCCTCCTTTGCGAGGGGACCTGATGAGAAGTGCCTTGGCGTTTCGATACGAGGATCATCATAGTTTACCCTTTGGTACATGTTTACATAGCGATGGAAAATGGTCCATTTATAGTGGATTTACCACGATTTACCTATTAAAACTGGTGATTTTTCCATAGTTATGTTTGGTGATAGTTGATTTACCTATTGAAAAGGCTGATGCATACACATTGTAGATCATTGTAGCACTATGTGACGAAAAGTAGCACTCACGTAACTAATGTAATATGATGTAATATGATGAACTATGTATATAGCATCACTTATTATATCTGCACACATGGATACGATTGAAACACAAGGATGGTCTCGCACTGACTTACCATTTAGATAGCAAGACGGGCCCATGGCGAAGAGTGGCCACATCATGTTTTTGCCAATAGGATGTGTGCACATGAAACCTGTCTATGTATGTCTATGATGCATATATCTGTATATAAATGTATATAATAAATTAATAGTTATGCATCTACTGTACATGGCAATAGATTGTATGGCATGACATGACATGACGTATGTGCATAAACACTTGCAGTATAGTCACTCATACATACAACAAAATAAAACACAACTATTTAGGCCCTGAGTTTGAGATAGAATCATATAATAATGTTGTTTTCATTGGTCAACATGCGCTTCGCATGCAGATTCTTCCCTGCCTCTGTAGTATGGTGGCGCTATGTTGAAATCGTGAACATTTGGAGTTCATACCCTGCAAGGACCCCACCATTTGTTTGGTTTATGACCCCATCCAACCATAGGACCGTAGGTATCACCATCCATCACTTGGCGTCATGAACCAACACCAATCCGGACCTATGGAGGTCCTTCCGCTCGAAAGTAAGGCCTTATGACAATCCCTATGACGTGGGCATCTATCGAAATGTCTGTGCCGTTCTGGGCAGCTCACCATTGGTGTGGTGCCACACTCAGATGAACTCCAGATGAAGGTTAGAAATGTTAGCACCTGGGTAACCTAGGCTATCAAATGGTTGATAATTATAGATTATAGTCTGTTTATTCCATGAACATGTGGGAATATAGTTGATACAGTTGAAAAAATAGTGGACTATACGAAATATACCCAGTTGGGGAATATCACAATCGATAAGGGGAATCCCGGATTCAACCAGTATAAAGAGACCGGATTTGGATTTCATGTGGTCGAATTGTTACTTGTTGTAATTTTTTTCAGCCTTCAGACCGGAAGATATCGGTATCTAAATGAGGAGCTCATGTTTTTTTGGCGGGTCAAAAAGACCGGCCAGGCGATTGGAGATGTTTTAGGCCACATTCATAAAGGTGATGGTAGGTAGTCCCATTCTATGAGACCTTTGATTGCTGCCACAGATTTGCATCCTTCAGGGAACGTAAGGTGAACAAAGATGCACGTTTCATGTTACATCGCAATTGTTGGTAGTGGTTTTGTACACATGTCACCTACTCCTTGAACATATTTTAAACAACAATGACCAACATCTTGTAAACACCGAGATTTTGCAGCTGCAACCATAGCCACACTCCAAAAAAAATGTCACAACTTGTCACAACATTTGATATGTGTGTTGAAATAAGAATGAATAGGTTTTTCCCATTTCCCATGCTTTCCTGGGTTTGCTGGTCGTTGATCCCAAGGTGGGCCCCTGTTGGTGGTCCTGTTGGCGATGGCATCAGCTTCCCTCGAAAAGGCCCCACAGCGCATCCGCTTTCATAGGATGTTCAATGGCCATTTCAAGAACCGATTGATTGCAGGTACCTACCATATGTAAGGCCTATTTCTTAGGCCTAGGTAAGGGAATATCCCCACAAAACATGGTCTTATATGGTGCAGTACCTCCATTTTAGGATCCTAAAATTCCCATTGATCATAGGATTGTTTTGGATGATTTTGGGATTCTAACATGATTGAATCATGTTGAATCAGCCAACGATCATCTAAAAGAAAAGTCCTGTAGATGTCCTAAGTGATGGTTTTGTGCTTCGCCCTTTTTTTGGAAACCACCACACGAGGAACACAGTTTGGTGGAATGGTAGCAATGCCCGTGACCAAACAAGGAGTAAAACCCGGCACAGATGGAGTGTGAATCGAGGAATTGGTTGGAAAAGAGAGATGGGTTTTAGTCTTGTGATCCAATCTATGAGACCCTAAAACCCACAGGGCACCACTCAAAAAGATGGAGTTGGAAAAGAAGTTTCCTATTGGAAATGGCTACTTTGCCAATCCTTGTCAATGTTTTTTGGGGGGTTCGATTTCCAGGCCATGTCACCAGATGCCCTGTTTTTTCGTATGCGTTTTCCTTGGGTATCACCCAGACACGAGTGCGTTTTACAATTACAGAGGCCAAGAACCATAATTAGCATCATTATGCATAATTGACTTGGCAGCTAACGTTATACTTTCAATATCTTATATAAAAAACGCCTAGGTATCTCCGAACATGCATCATGAGTCATGATAGTCATGAGTCAAAACATTTCTCACATCTGCGGGAGCTCATCCGCTCATCGCCGAATCTCAGCGGGCAGGAATTCCAGAGCATTATGTTCTCTCAGATGAGGACTGGGGCAGCTGAGCAGCTTCATCTCCGTTTCGGAGGTGATTGGAACCGATTGGAACCGCTTGGAACCCCCAAAATATAGCAGTTTTCATGGGAGATTCCTATAGAGATCCAGAGCGACAGCATTGTTTCGCATCCAAAACTGCTGCGCAGTACGTGGCCCCCAGGACCCAGAAGCAGCGCATCCGGCATCAGAGGAAGGCCCAGTGGTGGAGGGTGAAGCTCCCCGCAATGGAATTGCACCTTGCACAGTCGATCTGAAACTGGTCCATAGTCATGATGGGTTTCAGGTCCGCATGCTGATTTGTTGGGGGTCCTGAGTTTTCATAATTTTGAAAGGGATCAAGATCAACATCCCTCCTCCTCATTGATGGTTGATTGTGCAGTTGGTGAATGTGGTAATTCTATAGATGAGTAAAGATTCTATAGATGTAATTTGGCATTAGGCAGGAGAGGTAAGATTCCAAACTCATCCTGGCCGCTCTGTTTGATGCGATGCAGGTAGTGACGCTGACAGTGTGGAGGTCAAGCAGGACTGGGATTGGAGCACTGCATGATGAACATCAGGTTCAAAACAACCGTTGGACGCATGCTGCAACGGAGCGACCCACCGAACTTCGCACATACAAGCTCATTGATGTTAGCGGTTAGCGGTTTCTCATGTTTTCTCAATCAACTGGTTTAGCTATGTTTAGCTTCTGCATGGTAAAGAATGTTCTGCAATTAAAATCAAGCAAGTTTTCTTGGGAAACCCCACCTATCCCTATGATCCTATGGGTGTAAGATTGCACCACCACTCCCACAGGAAAGTATGTGCAACTTCTTTGTAGACATCTCAGGGGATGAGCAGGTTGATGGCCTTGGCGCTCGTTGGTCGCCAGCAAATGACGGAAGGCCATTGCATTTCAATCCCAAAATACCAATAATATTTATGATAACATATACACATATATGGATATGGGGGATATTATATGGGATTATACATTCCATAACTGCCATGACTTGGGTTATTTCACTGACTTATAACTGGTAAAGGGCCAGAACTTTCTGTGGTGGTCTGTTTCCAAAAATCTGGAACCATGTTTGGGAACATCTGAAAACGTTGATGAATAATTGTCTGCAACATAGTAACTAGAAAGTAAAGATATGACGCCTAGTCTTGGGTTGAACATGGACTCTGAAAATGCAAGTTTATGTTTTGTTGTCAACCATCCATTTGAGATGTTCCCAAAATGAATAGTATGTTATGTGAGATGCATGGGTTTTTCAGAACATAGGAGTACCCTCTTTCACCATTCTCAGCATGACAAAGGACTAATGCATGTTTTTTTGTTTTTGTATGCTTTGAGAGTACCATCTTACCATATATCACATATATATATATATATGTACATACATGACATGTATACATATGACATGTATATATATATAGACATATAGACATGTTTGGGATGAGTCAAAAACTGCTTTGGGAGTTGAAGAATTTCCAGCTTCCAGGTGACTCATATCTCAACCGGACCAGCATTTTGGCTCCAGCCGCACCGGTCGCACGGTTAGTGTCACGAGGTGGCGCACGGAGGGAAAGTCAATGCTGTCAGGAATTCCCAAGAATGGAGAATAGCATGTCATAAAAACATATATATATATGCATAAGTAACCAACTGTACATGGAGTCTGCATCCTATTCTTGACATGGATGCTTGAGCAGTGATTCTGCATTGGGTATTTCATCCTGACGAAGTAAACCAACATGTGCTGAATTGAAACTATCTGATATATACCCTGGGATAAGATAACATAGATGTGAAAAATCAAGGATTTCCCTAGTAACATGACTTACAAATGGTGGGGAAACCCGCATCTACGTTGGTTTACTGGAGGCTACTTCCATTTCATGTCTCATCTTTCAGTACATTTCTGCTCAATAGGAACACCCTCCGGTAAACTAACATAGCTATAGAAAATCACAATTGTTAATAGGTAAGTCAACTATTTCTATGTGCCATTTTCAATAGCAAGCTGTTGAATTACCAAAGGGTATACCAATATATACCAGAATATAGCATATTTCCCCAAACAGTGTGACCACACGGGGTTCTTACGGAAACAGTTAAGGGCTGGTGTTCAATCAAGGTGGTATCGGAAGCGTTTGGCATTTTCCCTGTAAATTTCCGCACAAAATGTTTCTTGTGACATGTCCATGTGCATTTCGATTGCGCAGGCTCGCACACAATGCTGTCTGCGGGATCACTGTCCGGCATTTTCCCTGTCAATTTCCACAGAAAATAGCTCTTGTGAAATGTCTATGTGCGTTTCGCTTGCGCAGGGTCGCACGAAATGGTTGTCGTGGCACCTTTGTCCTGCATTTTCCCGTCTATACTGGCTCTTCTGACATGTCCTTGTGTCTTTCGACTGCCAAGAGCCCTGTTTTAGGGAGCTTGCACAGAGATGTTGCCAAGAAACCTCTGATTGGAGATCTTGGTGGAGATCTTTCCAAGAGACCTCTTGAAGAGATCTGTGCAGAGAGAGCTCTTATAGAGATCTTGTACAGAGATCTTGCCAGGAGACCTCTGTGGCAGATCTTGTACAGAGACCTGGTGAATAGAGCACAGATCTTGCTCAAAGATCTTCTCTATATAGAGAGCTCGACTAGATTTCTTACTTTGAGATCCCTCACAGAGATCATTTGTGGAGATCTCTTAAAGACACCTTGTACGGATAGCCTTACACAGGGATCTTGTACAGCAGCTTGTCTAGAGAGCTTGAATAGAGATCTGACTTTGAGATGCCCCACCGAGATCTTTGGTGGAGATCTCTTATAGACACCTTGTACAGATAGCCCTACACAGGGATCTGGAACAGCAGCTTCTACACAGAACCTGTCCAGGAGATTTAGTGCACAATCGTCTACATAGCTGTTCACAAAGGGCACTTGCATTATCATCGTCATCCTCACCATCATCATCCTCACCATCATCGTCATCATCATCATCACCCTCATCCCCATCATCATCAAAATGACCATCGCCATCAACATCATCATCAACATTAAAATGCATTATCCTTTTACTCCCCCCGCTCGGTTTGGGGTTTCTTGCCGGGATATTTTTTTTCAAATATAGCATGCATATTTCTACCAGACCACACATTTCTACGGTGTTCACCTCGCAGGCCTTCGTCATGTCCCGCCAGGAGCGGGTGGGATGCCGGCAGGATCGTCACAGCCATGTTATATATTTTTTTCATTGCTATTTCAGCCCTATACCAACTATAAATGGTTATTTTATGTTATTTCTGCGGGATTATACATGAACTACTAAGTGGCCTTAGTTATAACTGAATTAGAAATGGTATTTCGGGCCATATCTCGAAGACTTGGAAAAATGTCGGCTTTGCATTTGAAAATGATGGCAAATCACCTCTGGTTGCAACATGTTGTAGCGGATTTGCCCATAATTTTCCTCAAATGGCCCATAAATTGGGATATATACCTTATACATGCCCTATGTTTGGACAATCCCACAGTTATGACCTGAAATACCAGTTATAAGTCAGTGAAATAACCCCATTTATGGAATGTATAATCCTATTTGTATCCATTTGTAATTGGTAAAAGGGCTTTGACTGAAAGACTGCAGGTACTAATTGGAGCAGATAATCCCTCAGTGCATCGCAGGTGCGTCGAGCAGGGTTGCTTGGAGTGACCCTGTTAGCTGCGTCGCGATGCTCCTCGGCGATGCTGTTGGCGGTTCCTGTACTGAAGATAGCTGGACCATATATACAATGATGATAACATTATATGAATATTTACATACTTGTAATATCATAGAACTTTATGACATTATATAAATAGAATTACACGTACTTATGTTTTTAAAAAAATAACATATATATATAGTAAATACAACTCCACCTACTAGTGTGATGTCTTGAAACTCAGACGTCGCACCTTCCCCTGTTTTGGGACATCACCGCAGAGTTGCAAGGGTGCTTCAAACATGTGATGATAGATGTATTTAAGTATTGTGTATGAGTCAATTCGTGGGATGTGTTTCAATTGTGGAGTTTAAAAAAAAAATAGCAAACAAAAACCATGAATTGATTGGAAGGTTGTTTCAGAATTGGTTGTTTTAAGGATGCACATGAATGCGTTTCCAGATGTCATGGGGTGATCCACATCCCGACATCCACATTGTTGCCGTTTCATCACCAAGTCGTCCAAGCACCAGAAATGACTAGGGATGGCCAGGTCACTTCAAAATAGCTATTAGTAATTATGGATGCTCATCCCCCCTAATACGGAAAAGTATAAAACATACTAGTAGGTTTTAATCATATTTAACCCATCCCAAATTCTTGTTTCTGGTGTTTTCGCCATTAATTATCTACCCCTTTGGCTGATCAATGATCAAGATCAGACATCATTGTTACAGAATGTTTTAGAGAAATCAGACCAAATATAATGTTGTTTACTCAATCCCATAGATTATATATACATTAGAACAATATCACTATCAACTATAGTATAAATATTGTTCATTATATATATCCCATAGATATATCATATATCCCATATATCCCATAAATCGATATATTGACATTGATATACCCCTTGCGGGAGAAATCGCCGAGGTTTCGTTTCTCCCTTACATCGAGCGGCCCCTGGGCGACGGGACGTGGCCAGGAGATACAAGGCCGGACGAAAAAACCTGACGCGGGGGGTGGGATGGGTATGATTCTATGGCATATCTATGGTTTAACCATAGGAAAATGGTGGTTTAATGGGATTTAATGGGATTTAATGGGATATACCCTCTGGTAAACCAACATAACGAACTGGAACATTTCCCATTTATAGATGGTTTACCTATTAAGAATGGTGATTTTCTATAGCTATGTTAAATTACCAGAGGGTATATCTATAATGTTCTTATATCCATGGGGTTTATAGACTATAGTTTATGGTAGATATATCTACGGGATTCTACGGGGTTTATAAACCAACAAACATAACTGGGGGGCACCATCCAGTTTTGTCAATTGGAATATGTTTAATGTGGGTAAATCAATGTCATAAACTAACTACCCATGGCTGGGAATGGTAACCATACCACCTATAAAAATGGTGATTTGGGGGATGGTTTATTATTGTTTTACCCACATTAGACCCCACCAATGATTTTGTGTTCTTTCGGTGTATTGGGGTATATTGAGGTATATTTGATGTACTCAAATAGTGTTGCAAAGGGCTAAACATTAACATAAAGTACAGAAGAATAAGGCAATCATCTCGCACGAGTAAAGAGGGCATTCAGTTTGGGGGACCAATGCACACGGCTTGAATCGTTTCTAAGAGTTATCAAAAATTCAATACATCTGGAAGACCTGGTTTTTATCACCAATACTTATCTCGTTGGTGGTTTGGATGTTTGGTACATGGTGTTTCTTTTTCCATATAGTTATTGGGAATGTCATCATCCCAACTGACGAACTCATATTTTTTTAGAGGGGTAGGTCAACCACCAACCAGTTATAATTTGCCCAGAACTATCATATGTTTTTCCATCTCTGACTGCTACTTGGGTGGTCCAAATTGTCATTATTCAACATTCATCTCTGCTTATGTGATTGCCTCAGGATCCATAGCCTCACCCTTCCGGCGCCAGCAGGTCACCCTGGAGACACCTAGTGGACTTCGGGAATTTGAATGTCCTCCAGACGTGGCTTGGCGCTAGTGATGCCCTTGGGAGGCGATGAGGATAACCCTAATTCCAATGGATTACCATCTCTGTTGAAGCAACATTTTTGGGGGATTATATCCAATTTTCAGACAAACGCACTGGCTGTTGAGGGTTTTTTGTTGTGTTTTGAACCACACTGGATGCTCCTTCTACATGGCTTTTTCACGGTGCGATTTTTTAAAGACCATGGATTCATGGGTAAGTTGGCGAATCGCAAGGATGCAATAGTATGGATGTGCCCAAACAGGATATATACACCCAATTTATGGCCATCAAATGCCATCACATAATAAGGAGATTGATTTTTGAAACCATCTGATTTTGGGGTACCCTATTTTCAGCAAACCTAGATCGGACTGCCCCATTTTCCATCATCAGGAGAATTGAGGACGGGTGGGAATTGGATCACTTGCATGGCGAACAAGCTATTTCACACGAACGTAAGACAGCCCCTTGGTACTCCTTTTTTGATCCATGCCCGTGTAACCAGCAAAAGAAATCTAGGTTTACCATGTGTTTTTTTCCCACCAATCATTGTTCAGCCGGCAAAGATACAATAACTTGCGGTTGAATCAACAAACATGGATTGATGAACCAGGGGGTTAGTGCTGAAACATCATATATATATTATGTGTATAAGTATATATATATATATATATCAACAACTGCTGTACAGTATATGATTAGGCTAAAACAGAACATTTCAGTCATGACTTAGCAACAACACATAGTGTGGATTGATAACTAAACATGGGATTGGTTTACAAAGTCAAAAGTCATGATTGGTCAGCAACTGCAGTTACTGGTTTGCCGCCTGGTAGCTTAATACATCTTAGACCATCGTTTGGTTGTGGTATAGTTTGGTCAGAAAACCTCAGATGTTTCAAGATGGTTCAGGATGTTTTCCTGCATTTATATATTTGTACATGTAAAATATCATAGATATAATATCATATAATTGTGTATAGGGGTATGGGTCAAAACCTACTAATCATGTGGTATAAGGGATGACCATCAACCTTGAGGTTCACATGGGGGTACAGGGTTTTGACCCACATCCATATGACATCTCCAAGGTTTTCCGTGTTTTTCTTTTGCAGTCTTTGCTGACGCCAAGGAGTACATCTTGGACAAGGCCGCGGAGCTGGGTGTGCCTTGCCGCAAGGGTGGGTTATAAGTTCTTTTAAAACAGCCCTGAATTAAGGTGTATAATTATATATATATATGGTTGTGATGTTATATCATGTTATTTGGTGTTATATGATGCTATTTGATGTTATTTGATGTTATATGATGTTAAATGATCTGATTTTTTTAAATGTTATATGGCGTTTTATGTATAGTATCACATCGATATATATATATATATATATATATATACACGTACATATACAATTAATATAAGCATACTACTACCATAGTGGAATTGGAGTTATGTTCACCAACTTAGCTGAGCTATCGTAAACGGGGGCCGCACATTAATAAATTGAATATTGCCTTAATTAATATTGTGAATATCGTGAATAAATTCATATATATATATATATATTATCATTTTGTTTATTGTGAATACCATATAACTTGATTATCAAGGATTAAACCAGCTGTATCTTATTACAGTATATATATATGGTTATATCTACATACATCCATGCATGCATGCATACATACATACATACTTACAAACAGACAGGGAGACAGACAGACAGACAGACAGACAGACAGACAGACATACATACATATATACATGCATGCATGCATACATACATACATACACGCATGCATACATACAGACATTACATTACATTACATTGCATTGCATTGCATTGCATTACATTACATTACATTACATACATACATATGTATGGTTACATATATATATATACATATGATGGTATGTGTATAGTGTCGTATTTATATGTATATTATATATATTACCGTATTTTGTTTTTAAATATGATGACCATATACTACATTTGTAACAGATGCATGGTTATATTAATATAGTCCTTAATATGATTTTGAACTATGTATCTTTGGTGTATATGGGTGTATATACATATATTGGTGTGTATGTCCATATATATATGTACACTGTACATACACATTATAAGGTATGATTTATATTATGTTCAGCAAAGATGATATGGTAGGTACCTCCAACATATTTAGGTTCCTGAAATGGCACTTGGACAAAAAACGGGGACTTGACATGATTTGAAATCACTTTTTACATGACTTCAATAGGAAACATCATGGATTTTGGCAGAGATCTGGATTCAGTATTCGACTAAGACTAGAACCATGATTTTTTTTGCCTTACATGGGGATGAAACCAGTCAGATTGTTCATGATTGTTCGAAGCTAATTTGGTGATACCAAAGTGTTTGAAAACACTGGCTTAATTATACATGGTCATGAAACCAGCCATTTCTTCCCTTGGACGTTTCGCCTTTTTGTAGAAAATGTTTTTTTTTTGAGAACCACTAGAAGTTAAACAGAACCAGTTCGCAGAGGAGCTGGGATCCAAACAGTTTGGTGTCATGTTTTGAATGGATTTCGTGGATCTAACCCAATGGAGATACGGAGGGCCAGAGGGATATGCAAATATCATGGGGACAAGCAACCAGCATATAATTCGGGAAAATATGGGCAGATGTTCATGCGGATACAATTCAGAAGGACCTATAGATGTATGTTTTTTTGGATATTATGGGATTTAATGGGGAGATCATGGGGATATCTTGGGGCTTCTAAGCCCAGTTTTCCGACGGAACTTCCCAGGTCGATTTGCCGTATTCGTGCCGCGCGGGTGCTTGCTCCAGCTGCGCCGGCAAGGTGCTCTGTGGTGGCGTCAATCGAGGTGCTATTTATGTAGCTAGATGTATATATTGGTATTTTATAAATGTGTTTCTGGCGAAAATGGTCATTTATAGTTTTCATATACCTTTATGAAGCATTGTGATTTTCCAAAACATGTTATTTTCCAAAGCATGCTAGTTTACTGGAGGGTATGTAGTATGTGTATTGGATAGTTATACGTGCAAGTGTGAATTTCACTGTATGTGATTACGATACTGCAATATGTGAATTGGCAATGTTCGCACATTATATGTATTATACTGTATGATGCTGTATGTGCATATATTTACACCCACATCTACCTTGGATATGTTGTGTTTATTTTTTTTTGTGTACCGAGTGCTTTCATACTGTGCTAGATTGGATTATATAGACATATAATATCTGGTTGGTGGTTTGGAACAATTTTTATTTTTCCATATATTGGGAATAATCATCCTAACTGACTAATATTTTTCAGAGGGGTTGAAACTACCAACCAGATATGTTTTGAAGTGTATTGGCCAGCAGTCATTGGAGAGGCACGGCGGAGTTGGAGTTGAGCCCATCAAGTCCTCCAGCTCAACCATCGGTCTAGTCAGATACAGCTGGTGGTTCATCCATGTTCATCCTACTTCGTATGTAAGTGGGTCGTAAAATAATGTGGGAACCCATAGTAGACCATCCCCAAAATAATGATAAATGGATTATGTAAACCATTCCCAAACAGTAGGTTTACTATTGGGTTATACCGTTCTGCCCAAAATGTCTAGCCACTTCCTATATGTCTATGGATAATTCAAGGAGTTCAGGTAGAACGATGGCCAGAACTGTTGGAATGATGGTGGGTGTGATTGGGTGTGTTTGATCTTATACTGTTTTTTTGGGCATACCCATGCAATTTACCCTTATATAGACGTGGGTTTGACTGAATATAGAGCACCTTTAAATCCAATGGTTTAACAAACCAATTTCCCCATTAATGTCACCATAACTTGGGGAGGCAAGTCCCCAATTTTCAGACAAGCCCAAATAGTTATAGTTGATAAATAAATAACTATATATATATATATGTATGAGTTTATTTATATATATACTAAGGCACTAGCAGATAGAATATTATCCAGTGTTCAGAGATCGAAAAATTTGCGGGTGAAACCTGGTTCCCCGGTGGGAATATTCTATCTGTTTAAGCTGAGTAGCAAAAAGTTGATTTCGCGTATATATATATATACACAAAATCGTTGATATTTTGAGCTTATAAATTATGAAAATATATCTCTGAACTATTCTATCTGTTGGATCCGTGTATATATATATGGTTTTCTGCATTTTCAATGGTATATTTTATTCGATGAAGAATGAATATCAACAAAATCAACAATTTCATATCAATATATTCATCAAAGAAGGAATCATCACTGGTATCATTGGTCTATTGGAATATTCTATCTGTTGGTTTCATGTATATATATATATATATATAGGTTTTCTGCACCCTCCATGAATTACTGATTACTGTATCCAACAAAGAATGAACTTTTAACGTTTCAATTAGTGAATTTGGGTGATCTCGTTGAACTTCACATTTTATCTATGAAACCACATAAGAATTGTTTCATCAAAAAGTGAATATCACTGGAATATTCTATCTGTTGGTTTCATGTATATATATATAGGTTTTCTGCATCCTCCATGGATTACTGATTATTGTACCCAACAAAGAATGATTTTTTAACGTTTGAATTAGTGAATTTGGGTGATCTCGTTGAACTCCATATTTTATCTATGAAACCACATAAGAATTGTTTCATCAAAACGTGAATATCACTGGTATCATTGGTCTGTTGGAATATTCTATCTGTTGGTTTAATGTATATATATGTGTGTGTGTTTTGAACCTATGGGATAATGTTGTGTTTTATGCATGTCATTGTGGATCACAGCATGCACGATGAGCGCAGTTCCAGCAACTTTACAAATTCGTTTCTGCATTGAACACCAAACCAAAGTTACATATATATAGGAATACTAGATTCGATTGGTGCTGTTTCTGTTGGTGAAAACCAAACCACAAGAAGAAAACACATGCATTGAATAATATCGCAACGCACTTGCACGTGCACCCTGGGTAGCCATGGCAAGCCTTCATGGTTTGCAGGAGTTCTCAAAGCATTGCACTGTATCATTGGAGTCAACCAAGAGAAAGTTGGAGTACTCTGATTATGGGGGCAAGACTCAAACCGTAGAAGCAGCCAAACACTTTCTGACACAGGGAAAGAAACTGATGCTTGGCTTCGACATGCTGGGTCGAAAACCCGTAGAGAGAAAGCAGTGGATCAAAGACAATTTTGGTGATGATGCAATTCAAATGCATAAATCACTGAGCGCTCAGAAAGGATTCCTATTAGCACAACTAGTTGGTCGACACGTTCCATGGTTTGAAGCTTCTATGATGCAGGTTGCAGTTCGAGCTATGCCTGATCTAGCAAAAAAGGAAGCACTCTCTTTGACCTATGATGATGATTTAGCGAAGTTCAAGGCTGTGCTAAGTGGTGACAATGAGAATGTGATCAAAGTGTTTGAGAAACTCAATGATGCTAGAAACTGGTTGCTGAACATGGGCAAGAGTTCAGAGGCCAGCTGGTTGGGTTACAAAACACAATGATGGTTAATAGTTTCATTCAAGAATGTTGTTTTGTGAGGGGAATTCAACAGATAGAATATTACAAGCTACATATATGTATATATCAACAGTAAAGTGTTGCCAACACTTTTTATCACAGGAAGATGTTTGACGTATAGACGTGGAATTGAGATTAGTCTATTTTACCAACCGTTTAGACACATACAGTATACACTACCTGCCTTGCAGGCCGGTGTTCTAGCAAAATCCATGCAGACTGCAGAGAAAGCAGGCAAGTCATTTGTCAACACAGAGAAAGCTATCGACAGCATTTCAAAGGAGAGTGAGGCCACTTTCATGGAAGCTATGGAGAAACAGGTACTACCAGATGACTCAGAGATGAAACTCGTAGACGTGACCCACCAACTATTTGCAAAGCAACCTGAACCAAAATTTGTTCCAAGCAGCATTTGCATCTACAAGGGTATCATTGCGAATCTCATCTCATGGGGCCGTAACGATCATGGTGGTAAGCTTTGTGGCATCATGGCCGGTGATGGGAAGTCTGTACTGGATGTTGTTGTATGCACTGACTTTGACTCATGCATCTTATCAGATTCGCTGAAACAGAGATGGGCCAACTTCGATATCCAACCAATGGGGCTTGTGGTTTGGGTCACCGACTATGATTCTCCTATCGACCAGTTTGGAAAAAGAATGCAAGCTTTGAAATCACCTTTCAAGACACTGGTTCTCGTCACTATGTGTGGTGGACTTGATCCTATGGTATGGGATGTATCGATATCAGAAGAAGATGAGATCGAATACACTAGGCGCAGTGGACCAAAAGAACAATCAGGAAGGAAAAAAGATGAAAAATATCGGGTAGTGGACTTCCAAGCCTTGTCAAAAACTATTGCATGCACAATGGATGAGACCGTGTCAGCATATCTCCAAAGTTCTGTAAAAGAAAAGCTTGGACACAAGATGAAGAAAATGAAATGCTCTGAAAAAACCAGCCTAGAACAGCAATGTGCACCTGCTGATGGCTATTGCTTGTGGCACAGTGTTTTAGGATCACTGGACTTTGAAGCGTGGAGTACTGTTCCACGGAAGGAAAGTGGTTACGCAGCAAACGCAAGGATTGTCAAAAATGAAGAAGACAAAGCACGTGCTTTGATGAACATGACTATGGAAAAAGCATGTGAACAAGGGGTTGACATTGACAAGGTTGAGGAGATACGCAAACACGGTTCCGTTGACATTGCTGACCTGGACTGGGTTGCGAATGCACTGATGATGAACATCCGGTGCACTATTTCTGATGAGGCACATCTATGAATCTATGTGGATCCGGTGGGTGGGCAGCGGCTTTTCCTTTAAATAAATACATATATATATATTATAAAAACTTTGTTTACAGGAGTCCAAAATTCAACAGATAGAATATTCCCCAAGGTAGGCGATACCAACATATATACATATAATATTAAACCATACAGTCATATATCGTAAAACTTTAGGTGTTTTCTATACGTTCAACAAGCATATATATATATACACAAAGAAAACATAACGCTTTATGATTTGGATTTGTTATGGTTCTGATGGACATATATATATATATAGTGTTCAAACTTGCTTTCATCTATTGGCAACATTTGGGAAATAAGCAAAACCAACAGATATAATATTTCTGTGTACGATATGGCACCCAGGTGAAACCCTACATTCCGATGACCATATGGGCTCAAATATCCAAACACAAAGAGTGTTGATAGAGGTGCAAAACCTTTTGCAACTTGGTATTTAAAGAATAGAGTGCTCTTGGTGCAATGGCAAACAGCTCTCTTGCTACTCATGGAGAGGGACCTGATGATTATTCAATGTTTGCATGGTTCATATCAGCAATGGTTCTTGCTGCAAGTATCTCGGTGAACATCGTGTGGAAGCTGTTGATGACATGCTATCATCGATTTGTGATCCAACATGGAGATGCTAACCATGTGCACAATCAACGTGGAAGTGGATATATGGTGGCCAACCATGTGCACAATGAACGTGGAAGTGAATATATGGTGGAAAAAAATCATGCATCGACGCAAACTACTGAACCCTATGGTAGCAACCATGGTGTTGGAACAGTATATGTGACGAAATGTGGTGAACGCTGGCATAATGCACGCTGTGGACATATTATTGGTCGACCAACAAAAATGTTGACCCCATGCAGCGATTGCACAGCAGGTTAAATCCACCATGCTGAGGCTGACATGCTACTAAGTTTTGAGATGAAGATTGGGCTACCGATTTGCCACAAAACATGTATATGTGTACCAGTGTGCCAATACTTACAAGTAACCAATCATGTACACATATATATATATATCAAATTGTGCATTAGTTTGTTACATCAGTTTTTTTTCGGCAAAGACTGGGACCAGCGCAGTGGCACATGCTAGCAACCGCGATGAGAAGTGCGTGATGAGAAAATGGTGCAGGTGGTGCTGTTTTTCTTGGGTGGCGAGCATGTATACATATATATATATATGTGTGTGTGTTCAGCTGCATGCCAGCATTGCTGGGAAGCAAGCAACATATATATATATATATATATAAATTTACTAGTCAGCTGCATGCCAGCATTGCTGGCGAGCAGGACATATATATATATATACACATATATTTATATATTTAAGTATGGTTGTACAAAATATATATATATATGTAGTGAAACAAACTGATGTTTGAATTTGAACAGTTTGTATGTGGGCTATGGCAATTATCAACAGATAGAATATTGCATTCACTCGTATACCTTAAAAGTCTATATATACATACATGCACATGTTTCCACTTGATAACCATGGGAGGCATATGAAACGTATGCTGCTTCAATGCCAACACCTCCTGAGAAGGACTCCATCTATGGCATTAGCAAAAACACCAGTGAGTACAAGGTCCACTTGATCTTCCTCTACCAAGCAAATCCAGAGACTGGCATTCCCTATGGTCACTTTAACTTCCTTGTGCCGGCTGAGAAAGAAGTAGCACAAGCAGAAGCAGTGAAACCTGCTGGTTCCTCAAGCAGCTTGACAGAGAAAAACAAAGGAAAAAAAATCAAAAAGATTGTGATCGTCGACAAAATGCCTCAAGAGAGGCATACCACACGAGAGAATATCAACGCATTCTTCGCAACATGGTCGGGTTCAAGCAAGCCATTACCACCACTTCCACCACCCAGTGATACACCAAGTGAAAATGAATCCCAGCAACATCCAACCAGTGATCTTCAACGAGGTGATCAGCCAGAACATCAAGGAGGTCAACCAGTTGCAGAGCAAGCTCAGCATCCAACCAGTGATCTTCAACGAGGTGATCAGCCAGAACATCAAGGAGGTCAACCAGTTGCAGAGCAAGCTCAGCATCCAACCGGTGATCTTCAACAAGGTGATCAACCAGCACATCAAGGAGGTCAAACAGTTGCAGAGCAAGCTCAGCATCCAACCGGTGATCTTCAACAAGGTGATCAACCAGCACATCAAGGAGGTCAAACAGTTGCAGAGCAAGCTCAGCATCCAACCGGTGATCTTCAACAAGGTGATCAACCAGCACATCAAGGAGGTCAAACAGTTGCAGAGCAAGCTCAGCATCCAACCGGTGATCTTCAACAAAGTGATCAACCAGCACATCAAGGAGGTCAAACAGTTGCAGAGCAAGCTCAGCAGCCTCCAGCCGGTGATCTTCAACGAGGTGATCAACCAGCACATCAAGGAGGTCAGCCAGTTGCAGAAGCAGTTGAGCAACATCCAGGGGGTGATCTTCAACGAGGTGATCAACCAGAACATCAAGGAGTTCAAACAGTTGCAGAGAAAGCTCAGCAGCATCCAACCGGTGATCTTCAACGAGGTGATCAACCAGCACATCAAGGAGGTCAGCCAGCTGCAGAAGCAGTTGAGCAGCATCACACCGGTGATCTTCAACGAGGAGATCAACCAGAACATCAAGGAGGTCAAACAGTTGCAGAAGCAGTTGAGCAACATCCAGGGGGTGATCTTCAACAAGGTGCTCAACCAGCACATCAAGGAGGTCAAACAGTTGCAGAGAAAGCTCAGCAGCCACCAGCCGGTGATCTTCAACGAGGTGATCAACCAGAACTTCAAGGAGGTCAAACAGTTGCAGAGCAAGCTCAGCAGCATCCAGCCGGTGATCTTCAACGAGGTGATCAACCAGAACATCAAGGAGGTCAAACAGTTGCAGAGCAAGCTCAGCATCCAACCGGTGATCTTCAACAAGGTGATCAACCAGCACATCAAGGAGGTCAAACAGTTGCAGAGCAAGCTCAGCAGCATCCAGCCGGTGATCTTCAACGAGGTGATCAACCAGCACATCAAGGAGGTCAGCCAGTTGCAGAAGCAGTTGAGCAACATCCAGGGGGTGATCTTCAACGAGGTGATCAACCAGAACATCAAGGAGGTCAAACAGTTGCAGAGAAAGCTCAGCAGCCACCAGCCGGTGATCTTCAACGAGGTGATCAACCAGAACATCAAGGAGGTCAAACAGTTGCAGAGCAAGCTCAGCAGCATCCAGCCAGTGATCTTCAACGAGGTGATCAACCAGAACATCAAGGAGGTCAAACAGTTGCAGAGAAAGCTCAGCAGCATCCAGCCGGTGATCTTCAACGAGGTGATCAACCAGAACATCAAGGAGGATTTTCATCTCAAGAGTCTGGGGATGATGATGAAGATGAAAACGGGAATGAGTACACAAAAGTGAAAGGCATTGTTGAAAGGATAAAAAATTTCAAGTCGCAGCATCCTCATTTTGAGTGGGATTGGGAATCAGGATCATCAGAGTCAGATGAAGATGACCGCTTACAATCTTCAGCGCAAAAATCAACATCAAACGATAACATCGATAGCAACAGTGTGAGTGAGTCAACCTCAGGCCTAGTGCGCTCTGACTGCATGGGTGCTAATGGTAGTACCAAAGGCAAAGATCATCTTGCAGAAGCAGCAGCAGCAGCAGGACCAGCACAACCACCACAACCAGCACAAGAACGTGATGATGGTGCACACATGGTTTCTGTTCTCAGGATGGCAGGGGTTGATGTTGAAAGAATTTTTGCAAAGAAAACAAAACAGCAAGTTATCATGCAGTGGTCCAACAAAAAGCTCTTGGGGGAGGTGTACATCGCCAATGGCAACTCAGCAGCTGTGGTGGGGAAGGCTGAAGTGTATGGTCAAAAACGCATCTCAAACTTTGCAGAGCTAAGAGGGCTAGAGTGGTTCAAAAATGCATCCCGAGAACTGAGGCAAGCATGGAAAAACAGGTTGCTGAATGATGAGAAACCGTTGTTTGTATGGGATGTTGAGTGTGTACATCATTTCGACAATCCCTACAAGATACAAGGGCGAATGAATGCTCGCTCCTTTGACATCGATCTCAAACGACTGAAATCATGGAATGATGCACAAAATTTACCTGGCTTGGATCTGAAAGAAACTGCTTTGTACTTTTTGCACCTACTATCAGAAGAAGATCTTGCACGGCTAGAAAAAACTATGAAGATACTGGATGGTTGTGAGATCAAGGTTGGCACAGCCTGCTCTGGAACCGACATCGCAGTCAGTGTCACCAAGGCAACATTTGCAGCTCTATCAGAGTACTTTGGAGTTCCTTATCTCAAACATGTGCTTTTTGCTACGTATACTATATATATATAGGTTTTGTATGTATATGCCAGCAAAGCTGGCAAGCAAGCTTTGCTTGCAACATACATGATATATATATATATATATTATATTTGAAATATGCACCAAATTCAACAGATAGAATATTGCTGCCAATCCATGCCAATCCCAGGTAAATGTCAAGGTGCGTCACGTACTATCTATCGAGATTGAGGAGTTCAAAAGGGAATTCATCAAATCTGCACACACAGTTCCTGGAGAACAGCCAGAGTTTTGCTTGTTTGACGATGTTGAAGTTCTAGAAAAATTGGTTGGCTTTTGCTACACCTGCAACAAGAAACACAATGTTGCTCTGGACATTGATGCTTACTTCGTTGGACCCTCGTGCAAAAACATCAGCTATGAGAACACAAACTCAGCCAAGTGGGCCAATTGCTACACTGACCATGATGGGTCTTCTGGTTCAACATATCGCTTGGGTGTCAAGAGAGGTATCGAGGTGACGTGTCCAGCAGTTGCGTTTTACGAGAACACAAAGGGGGTGGCAGATTGTGTCAAGGATCTCCATGGTGTTAAGCATCGTCCACGGATAGAGGCACAGTTTGAGAAACATGTGAATACTCATATATATATAAAGTGTTTTTTTGTGTGAACACATTTGTTTCAAATGATATGTTTTTTTGTTTGTTTTTTTGTATTGCTTTTAAATAGCAAATTCAGCAGGATTCCAACAGATAGAATATTATCTAAAACCATGAGCCAGGTAGTTTCTGAAGATCTAGAAGATCTGGGGTACATTTTTGCATGGAAAAAATTGGATGCGCAGTCCTTTCTACTACGTCAACGGCGACAACGGATATGGGGTGTTGCTGATCTGATGAGTAGCTGCAGCCAACAAGACTTTCAGAACCGCATGAACAAAACCATTGAAAGCATGTCTACCACAGAACTCTTGGAGTTTGAGAAAGTCTTCGACACGAATATGCCTAAACAGAGAATATCAAATCATCTTCAGAGAAAAAAGTTGGAGCAATCACTTGCCAGGGCTAGAGTGAAAAATGCAACTTCCACTGGGGACCCCAATATCTTCATGGATATGTCTACAGGCAGATCCCGAGATGCTGAATACGCTGAGGATGTAGCAACGTGTGTGAGGCCCAGTCACAACATTTATTCTCATCGCTTGGGGAGAAGCCTATGTGCAAAGGAACTTTGGAATTGTCAGGGACTATTTCAAACAGCATTCGACAACCCCGCAGCATTCGATGACATCATGAAGAACCAGGCCCAAGCACAGGATCTTGCAGGACAGGGTCTGATGAGATGTTTTTCAAACATTTATATATATATATATATATTGTAGTTACATATATGTGAATATATATATACAGACACTACCCGGATATATACATGCATGTACAGTATATGCCAATTGTTTGTTTGATTCCTTTCATTGATCAGGCAACTCCTTTGCAAGTACTACAGCGCAAGTCAACCTGATTGCATCACTGGTGAATGCAGCTGGGTGGACCACTCTATCCAAGAATGGGAAAGGTGATGAGGAGAACAAGGGAGTGAAAAGGAATTTCCATGATGTATCATCTAAGGACGAGCTACAGTTGGACCGACATCCCAAGAAGCAGAAACCAAACAGTGACAGCAGTGGCAACAGCAAAAAGCGACCAGCTGACACAAAGCATGACACCATGGCACCGGCACCAGTTCTTAGACGCTGCAGGTTCAAGCAACCAGATCCACATGCTGATGTAGTGTGCCAACTCGTTCAAGCAAGCCAACCACAAAAACGCAGGGGACGTCCAAACGGCCCTGCAAAGAATTACAGTGGTTCAAATCGTTCTCAAAAGTTAAAGGATAAAGATGCAAATGGTGAATCACATGGTGATGAAATGCCAGATGGTAGTGGACACGTTGACAGAGATGGAAAATGTTCATCATTGTCCATTTGGAGGAAGATGCAAATCATCAAAGAGTATGAACGACTGAAAGCATTGAAGACGATCAAAAACATCGAATCATTCATGCTCAAAAACGGAAAGATGAAAGGAGGATACCAAGGTTGCTTATCACGCTCAAAGTGGCTGGGGGCAAGGGAAAAATACAAATGGGATGATTTTATTGCGCACTGTCCTGAGCTTTCCAAAAAAGTATATGAAGTTCCCAATGTGTTGCTGGAAGTTTTGGGTGTGGCAGCACCTTGTCAAACATTTGAGAAAACTAATGTTTTTGTTGCAATATGTTTTCATAGATGGTTGCAGTTTCAACAGATAGAATATTGCACACAATCTCTGGTTTAAGAACTTGATATATATACACATACATATACATATACATATACATATATATTTCTTCCTTTAACAATGCCCACTTGCAGTTGTGTGTTTCAAGCACGCCTCAGGCAGGGAAGTACAACCATGGGAAGTTTGCGGCTGACGGCACTACTCATTCTATCCCGACTCCTCTAGCACACGCTTTTGAGCAACTGATGCTTGGAAGACAAATGCTAGGAGAAGAAAATGACAGCATTTTCGCTAGAAATACTTTGGAAAGTATGATTGAAATTTGGAACACCAACATCAAGCAGCTTCGAAAAGATTTCACGGCAGCTATGGGAGGCAAAGCTCTAAGCAGTCTAGACAAAAAAAGTGGAGAACAAAGTGATGGAGCACGAGATCGCATGTCATCGGACACCCTGGAAGCAATGAAAGATACACTGGATGAAATGAAGACAATTGTGATCGCTCAGACTCCAGGTGCTTTGAAGTTTCTTGGTGCTATTTATATATGAAGAATGATTTTGGCTAATGACTAATGGTATGAACCACTTACGGTGTGTGCCAGCATTGCTGGCAAGCAAGCTTTTTCATATATAACACATTACAAGTTACTACACACTTGTGTGCCAGCATTGCTGGCAAGCAAGCTTTGTTTAACATATTATAAGTTACTATATGCATGTTTTCTTTTTTCCATAAACATATTGGTTGTAAATCTATATATATACCCTTAAATATGAATGATCAGCTATGTTAGATTTAATGGAAAAACCATCACCCAATCAACAGATAGAATAATAGTGCTAGGTGCAACACATGTGCGCAACACCATGTATGTATATGTATGTATGTATGTATGTATGTATGTATTGATTGCTGTCAACTAAGGATGCAATGTAGTCGTCTTTGCAGTCGTGTTGGGTTGAAGAGCCACACCAACGCTGCTCCAGCTCGTCATTTGGACAGTGAACACCCGCAAGTTCAAGCTGTAAAAGCATTTGTGGAACGCTGTGGGGAGACCCATGGCATCCACAAAAGACTTATATGCAACTTTGATCAAGTATGGACGACTCACTACGAACACTCAAAACGAGTTCTCTATAAACCGGTGGAGCATTCCGGGGTGCACAAGGAGCAGCAAAAACCATCGATGCAAAAAATGATGAAAAGCATTCGACAAGCTTTGAGCATTGAAGACGAGAATCAGCAAAACTCAGTGGAGGAAGCAGAGTACATCCCCAAGAATGTTATTTTGAATGCACAAGCAAATGTGACACCTGTCGAAAATTGGAGATTTCCAAGGACGACAACCACGTTGAGCTGGTCGGCTGGTGAACTAGCATCAGCATGGATAACTGTGAAGGAAGGATCAGCACCTGATGATGTGATACAAAGATTAAACAAAGAAATGTCTGGACTTCTTCACATACATGCCCAAGACAGCAAAAGCCACATGTGGAACTCAACAACCATGTTGCATTTCCTAGAGTGGTTGAGTGTGCAGCTACGCTTGAAGAGAATAAAACACAACCTGACGACAAAGGATCGTGCATTAGTGTTCTGCGACAAAGCTGCTGTTCATGCGTGTCATGCATTCTATGAGCTTCGACGTCAATGGGAACATGACAACTGTGCAATTATTTGCCATGGATCATCTTCAGTGATCAAGGTACCCCCCGGCTGGGGGGCTGCTGGGGCTCCTAATGATGGTTTCCATCAGTTTTACCACATGCTTCGTCAATCCTATCAAAAGGTTGCAGTGGGACAGGGGCGACATATGAAGCTGAGGGCAGCACTGGACAAGCTTGACTTATCAGTGGATGGGTCAGTTCGCTTCACGATGCTAGACGTGTACATGTGTGCGTTTTTGAATGTTTTTCTTTTAAAAAATAGTGCAAAATCAACAGATAGAATATTCTGATGTACTGTGACATTTCACCTAGGAATCAAATACAACAAAAAGAGATTGCAAAAACTAGTTTCACCAAAAGAACCACTGTCACTCAGGACCGAGTTCGAATCAAGCATTCGATCAGATGCATTTGCCTTGAAATCTCTCAGAGACTACCAATCTGGAAAGATGATTTTGTATGCATGGCTCTCCAGGGGGCTTACAAACGTTGGAGATGTCGCAGACTGGCTTTTTGACGGTGATCGAACGAAAGTGGCAGAGTTGATGAAACAAACTCCTGGTGCTATGTCGAAGCTACTATCATTGGATAGTCTACCTGAAACTGGTGATGATGAGAGCAAAAAAAACAGTTGCAACTAGCTGAAACCACCCGTTTGCCTGGTGAATCTGTGAGTCGTTGGTGTGTGATGAAGGATGAAACATCATCAGCAAGCAGCAGTTCAAGTTCAGCACCCAGCAGCAAACCTATCCCATTGCCCGACTGGTTCAAGATTCCTTTGGACAGAACCATATCAATATGGAAAGCTGAGAAGGATGAGTGGGAATCCAAGAAGAATGACCGTTTCAAGAAAAAGGGAACTTATGAGCTACCACCGGCATCCAACGAGAAGTACAAGGACAATGAATTCTGTTTTTTTGAGCTGGTAAGAACATATATAAATATATATAACTGTTTTTTGTTGCTGTGTCATGGGTGATATATATACAATAATTATACAATGTATATATATATACACACATATATATATATGCATATGCTTTTTGTATGTTAGGTGAACCCTATTGCATCCCTGTTTCAGGCATGGCAGCTTCATGCAAACACTCGACGCATTGTTCTCAACAAAGAACGACAATCCCATGTGATGAATGTGCACAAAAAGAGCGCAACCTATATCAAGCAAAAGTGTGTCGTTCTTAAAGTGGAGATGGCCGAAGATCCATCACTGCTGAAGCTTCGTGCTGGAAATGGGCAAGTTTTCCGGCTTGCTTTGTTGCAAGGACTGCAGCCTTGCAAGGAGATTCCGAAGGAGCTTGACGTCGTACCAGGACACCACAGCAATATTTTTTTGGTAAACATTGCAGTGACAATTGACTGTATGTTTGCATGTATATGTGAATAAGAAAACAATACAAAATACAACCCAAACACAAGAGATATAATATTACACCATATACACATATGTATATATATATATATATAATGTGTTTTCTAATTTAGTTCTGCAGTTTGAGACCATACGTGTCAGGAAAGACAGACATTGATGACGCAATCAATGATGCTGATGAGCATGCTGATGATGCTGATGAGCATGCTGATGAAGAACACCATGTGGACCATGACTTTGAGTTTGAGAACGAAAACTCAGAGAAGACTATCCCCCAGGACTTAGATGGTTGGCACTGGGCTTTTTCTGAAACAGAGTCAGAAGAAGAAACACAAAAACAATGTGACAAAACATGCAAGAAAGCAGAGTCGCAAGTAGAATCTGAGCCAAAGGGGAAAGATGATGAAAAATCATCAAAGATCAGTCGTGTTCGTGTAGCTGAGCTTAGGGAAGAGTATATCGAATGTCAAGAAGCTGGTCTACTCATCAAACCAGCTGGATCAACACTAGGTGTACATCCCGGATCATGCACTTGGCGTGCATCATATCCGGGATCAAAACACTATGGTAGAACATGGGGAGCACACCGTAGCCCAAAGAAGGCATTGCTGGAGGTTATCAAGCTTGTGTTGGAAGATCACATCAATTTGAACAAAAATGACAAAATTGCAAAAGGCCAACTGGTCAGAGTTACCAAAGCATGGAACGAGGCATGAAAGGCTACCAGAATTTGAAATGTTCAATTTATTTGTTGCTGTTGCCATGCTGATGTGTGTACAATATGTTTCTTAAGGGGTAAGTTCGGCTTCTTTGCTTATCCAGCAAACGTATATACACAAAATCATTAACATGTTTGATTTGCAAAGCTGTTTTTGTTCACGGTTTATGGTATTTAGGAATAATTTATCTGTTGGGTTCAGCTGCATCTATCTGTTGTTGTATGTGTGCTGGATAAGCATGCTGAACACAGCATGGCTTGGCATACAGTTCCTTGTGCGCTCACAAATTCAAACATATGACCACGACAAGGGTGGTTGCAATGGTGGCAGCTGAGTTTCCAGCAAACGTATATATATATATATATATAGATCAAATCATCAATATGTTTGATTTGCAAAGCTGTGTTGCTGTTTTAATACATGAACTTTATAGATAAAGATCTAACTTTGTTTGTGGTTGGGATGTTTTGGAATATTCTATCTGTTGGATCCACCTGCATATTTCTATTGTTTTATACGTGCTGGATTGACATGCTGAACAATACAATAGGGCTTGGCATACAGTTCGATGTGTGCTGATAAATTCAAACACTTGCCCACGACAAGAGTGGCTGCAGTGTCTTGCACGATCTAGGGGTAGAAAGAAACAAAATCTTGAAGCAATCGAAGAGAAAACATGGTTTTGTCTTTCAAGTTTTGGTTGAATTTACTAGCTAATTGGGTAGAAAACCAACAAATCATAGGGTTTAAACATGCCAAAGATCGGTGATTAATGAGGTATTTTCCATGGGTCGAATGATGTGCCAGCATTGATGTCTATCATATCAAAAACAAAATGGCAAGCCAGCGCTGCTGGCTAGCCATATATATATATACACATGATTTTGATGATTATGATGATGATTATTATTATTATCATGATTTATTTCTATGACTGTGATGATGCTTTCATTTTATGTTTGTTCCTACCAAGGCTCACAGTGATTTGGTGTTGGAAAAACTTCTATACTATAGCATGTGCAAGTTTTTGTTTCGACCAGACATATATATATATATCAAGAATAAAATGTATTATCAATGTTTAGTTTATATATATATATAATTGCACCAAAACAATACAATATATATATATAACCATTCATGGTAGCAACCTTTCTGCCATGGTATACGCAGACA
>CAMXCT020006834.1:205000-327597 GCA_947184155.2 Cladocopium goreaui | reverse complement strand
CCCCCCCCCCCCCCATGGGAGGGGGGGGGGGTATGATGCCCCTGTGGTGGTGTATATACATACATACATACCTACATACCTACCTACCTACCTACATACCTACGTACATACATACATACATACCATTACATTACCTTACCTTACATTACCTTACCTTACCTTACATTACCTTACCTTACCTTACATTCCATACATACATACATACATACATACATACATACATACATACCATTACATTACCTTACCTTACATTACCTTACCTTACATTACCTTACCTTACCTTACATTCCATACATACATCCATTACATTACCTTACCTTACATTACCTTACCTTACATTACCTTACCTTACCTTACATTCCCATGACATACATACATACATACATACATACATACATACATACATACATACATACATACATACATACACACATACACACATACACACATACACACATACACACATACATACATACACACACACAGACATACATACCTACCTACCTACATGCCTACATACCTACCTACCTACATACCTACAAACCTACATACCGACGTACCTACGTACCTACGTACCTACGTACACACATACATGCATGCATGCATACATCCATCCATACATCCATACATCCATACATCCATACATCCATACATCCATACATCCATACATCCATCCATCCATCCATCCATCCCTCCATCCCAACATACCAACATACCAACATACCAACATACCACCACCACAGGCCACAGGGGGTGCGGGACCAGAAGAACCATACCACCACCACAACCACCACAACCACCACAGGCCACAGGGGGTGGGGGGGACCAGAAGAACCAGACGATACTGTCCACCCATACCCATTGGTGGGGGGGGGAGGGGGGGTGGCCAACGCTGCACCATATATACATGTATATCCATATATATACATAGTTTATTCATAGGTTCTTCCATACCGGGAATCCATGCTGTTATTCCCTGTTATTCCCTGTTATTCCCTGTTATTCCCTGTTATTCCCTGTTATTCCCTGTTATTCCATGTTATTCCATGTTATTCCATGTTATTCCATGTTATTCCATGTTATTCTATATTCCTGGTTATTCCATATATTTAGGCATTTTATGAGGATTCCATAGTATTCCTGTTTTCAGATGCACCCGATCTTCAGCTCCCAAGGCATGGAGTACAACTTCGTGGATCTCTCCGAAGCCACGCTGCGCGACGTCCATCTGCCCGCCTTCAAGGCCACGCTGGACGCGGGCGCGCTGACGCTCATGAGCGCCTTCAACGACATTGCCGGTGTGCCGGCCACTGGAAACAGGTCATCTGGGTGGATGAAACCAGAAAAAATTGGGAGTTAATGGAGACACCATGTGGAAATGCCGCGGAAACCAAGATAAATGATAACCTTTTCATAGAGGGTTGGAAGTTTCGTTTCTACTCAAGACTGGTTACTTAGTTACTTGTTAGTTTGTCAGGTTACTAGAGCTTGAAGTGTTAACAATGCCGGTTTCTTGACCAAGAATGGCTAACATGCCTTCCTTTGAGTCATCCAACATGGTGAATTTTGGATTTAAGTACAAACATGTTGATGAGCAATGTTTTTTCGTACTTAAAACGACAAATTAAATGTTGAACATTATTGGATTCACAAGAATTTCATTATACAATCCAATTTTGTGGATGTAAGATTATTTCAACGAGAAAAAATGGAACAACGACAACATGTTGATCTGATTAGGCATCAAAGAGAGGGTTTCAAACATCAAACAAAAATGTGTTTCACCAGCAGACAAGGAGGATTACTTATCAAAAATCATGGGGTCAAACAGTTTGACAGTTTGACCACCAAGAATTGGAGATTGAATCAGCAGAGGGAGAGTAACTCCAAATCATTTGAGTCACTAGACTCTATTTTGACCATTTTGAGGATTGAAACAACATCCAAACATGGAGACTTGGTGATCCCCCCGTTCTTGGATTATGAAATAATCCCCAATATACTGGGTAGTATAATCTCCAAACTAATCATCAACCAACCATCATCTATCAGTTATATTCACTAATATCCCCATATGTTCATGGTTAAAATCCCATTTCAATTACGAACTAATCATCAACCCTGCCAGGGGTAGAAATTTCAGCTGCTCAAATGGATCCATTTACTTCCGGTTTCACCCTCTGTGATCTCACCCAAAGTCATGGGGGTACCCGGTTACCTCATCCATCAAAAAAAACATCACTTCCCACTATACACCATCCAGCTAAAAATGGGTACCCCGCATCTTTGGGAAGCCGCAGATTATACATTGACATACCATATTTGGAGATATTTGGGTAGATGAACATCGAGATCATCGTAGCGAAAAAAAGTGGGCGTCCTAGCCTTTGCGGTCCAGGTGGCTCATGACTGAGATCCTTCGCAAAGAGTGGGGGTTCAAAGGCTTCGTAGTCTCGGAAGCTTCGAGAAATTCAGTGATACCCTTGGCTGGTTCCACAGGTTGGCATCGCCAAGGTAGGCACTTTTACCAGCAAAAATGACGATGTGTCATGGGATTTAATGGGATTTAGGTAGCTAAATTAGTTTTTGGTACCCCTATGACGCTAGTTTGAGATATGGGGGGTTAGGATTCCCCAAAACATCTAAAACCATGGGTTTCAATACTCGAATGCTCTGTTTCTACATGATTTTGGGGGTACCTCTGTGACTTCGGAAACTTCCATAACTACTTGGGGGCTCAAACTTGGATAGAAAACATCCATCATGGCAACGGGATTACCGGAGGGTATATCATATCCCCTGAAGTCGGGTATCATTGCCCGATATGGAAACACAGAACCCAACTGGTTGATGTTGGGACATCCAATAGACCAACTGCAGATCATATCGCCTTGATGTCGTACGGTATCCACATGATAACTCTAAAAATTGTACCGATGTTTACGTGCTCAGATCAAATCCATTGCGTTGGGTCAATGCAACGAATTTCTCATGATATCCCATTGTATTTCCATGATATCCCATTCAATCATATTGTAGTTTCCCATTGTGTCAATCCCCCTACCTAAATGAAATCACATTGACGGTTGTTTATGGCATGCGGCTGATACGGCGCCCTTAGAAGGGTTGTTAATTTTGAGATGTGCCATTTACGATCCCTTGGAAGGGTTGCAAATTTCAAAAATGAAGCTTTCCGAAATGGGGGTATAGAATTTGATTTTTTGGCGTCTTTGACATGTTGCACATGCTGTCGTATGATCATCAAGGGGGTGGGGGTGGGGGGGGGTGTATTAACGTCCTTGACGAGCACTTCTCTTGCATTATGGAACATGTACACGTTGCACATGCTGTCGTATGATCATCAGGGGGGTGGGGGGTGTATTAACGCCCTTGACGAGCATTTCCCTTACGTTACGGAACATGTTGCCGTGCTTTCTGACGTGCTTTTGTTGGATTTCTTGCGTGAACCTATTTTGGCACCAAGGATTCTCCCCACAAAAGATTCAAGATGGCCCAAGTCAACCACAAACAACATATCTTTACTAAGACTTATCATTTTCGAGGTCCTTTGTGGGGTAAATCCTATAGAACCATTGTTGCTGGTACTCAACAAATAGATGAAACATGGAAACGCCTCAGAAAATGGCGACCTATGTCAAAAACAATCAACAAGTGTACAAAAAAAGATGCACTTGGGCCTACAGCTGGACATGGCGTGACAATGCTGCCTTGTTGCAGTCTGTGGCTTCTGCGTTGCCACAGGCGCTCTGGCACTGAAGCGTCGAGAAGAGGAAACAACTGGATGAGTGAATGTCGGCCTGATATGATTCGGATGATTGAAAATCATAGATTTTTAATGTGTTTTGTGACCCTTGAAGAGCAAAATTGAGTCACCGCGCAGGCGAAACGCAACTTTTCACTCTTGAGTCACACGCCTGCCAATCGAAATGAATGTCCATGTTGCAAGCATTTTTTGACGACTCCTGCAAATACCAGCATTTTGTCTCTTAGCCTCAAAAATCAGAATTTCAAATTCGTCACCCTTGCAAGGGCGCCAAGTCAACCGGTTGCCTTGTTTACAGAGCCATTACAACCATCATTCACCCCACATCATGGGGAAAGAAGTTTAACCTAAATGGTTGATACGGGACCCCACCCCATGTTTCATTGCTCCAACGGCATGTTCGACCGCAGCCTTCGTTCAGTCCCCCAGATGCTGCAAGGTGGTGCCCCCTAGTTATAAGTTGGTTCATGTTATAAACACATCTAACTATAGTTACAATCGCCGAAGTGTTTGCCTAATATGAAGTAAACCAACTTAGCTCACACAAATCAACTATAAAATCCTAAAAATACAAATGTGTGCTCGGTGAAATCAATTCCGACTTTTTTGGTGCTTACATCTCCTTGTTGTTGCTTCTGAATAAGAAACTCGGGCACGTTGATACTACTGCTTAACTACAATCCCCGATGCACATGTCATATATTATCATAATGTTGGTTATGTAAATATAGTCATCCTGAAATAGATAGAATATCAAATGCTAATAAATCCCTAGGGATCATTCGGTCTACTTATTTGCAGTCATTTGTTGATGTAGGTGTTTTTTTTTGCATACCGACTATGTATAATGCATACCGACTATAAAAATCACGATCATTTGCGGTAACCCCATTTAACGGTAATATCCATTAATCTAATGGGATTTGAATTTCTGGGTTTTGAAGGCTTCAAACATCAAACATGAGGATGTTCCTTCCCATAATGTGCTAGAAGGGTGTATTAATCCTATTGGTGATCATCACATCTTTAATTTATAGATATCCCTAGGGGGTACCCATCAGCAGGTCCCAGCCAACCCACCAAGTCAAGACCCTTTCGCTGGCACTCAACAGCGAGTTGGACTCAGCATCTCGGTTGAACTGGTGTGGGATCGAGGAACAGGTTTCCAAATTATAATCAACACATAATGATTTTTTTATTAAGTTGGGTTGGACCATGAAAACAGAATTTGAAGTTGGAATTTTATCATTATCCTGTTCCTGGGATCCATGATACCAATCTCAATTGCCAGCTCAAAAGGATTCGCCATTCCATAAGGGGTTTGGCCACCATCACTGCCAACTTTTTTAGAAGGCCGATGTTTGTCTTCATCTTTAAAACAATGGTGGTACTTGCAATTATATTTGAATGCAAGTGCATCCTCAGCTACGTGAACTACACAGTGTAGTTTGGGGGATAAACTTCCACCGTGAGATGCCTTGCCTAATGCTCAAAAGAGCCAATTTTTGGTATATTATATAACCATATATGGTACCCATTAGTGCATCATGCAAATCCCGGGCTTCCGAATTTGTCAAGTAGCGACCATATCTTTCTATACGGTCAAAGCTCACACACATAGCTTTGCTTGTGCTGAGTGCAAGGGTAACTTCTTGATCATCACCGATTTGATTCAACAACGCATCAAGGCACGTTGTTCAGAATACCAAAAATACCCGGCCATTGTAGGCCTTGCACGTCAAATATGGATAGCCGTTGTCATGGCTCACCAAGCCAGTTGTAAAGAAATTTTGCGAATGCCTAAGTTGTGGCAAAAGAGGGGGGGTCCAGAAGTAAAACTACACATTATCATCATAAGTTAAATTATAAATTCGGTACTTTCGATTTTGGGTTCGTGTTGACATGGCCAACTTCTTCTTGGTCTTCCTGCTCTACAGTCAGGGAAACTGTGGCATTCTACGAAATGAAACCCGGTTGGTCGTGATGCCGAGTTGCAAGGCCACGGCATCGGGCCAACCAAAGATGGCAGAGATACAAGGCGATGGCATCGGGCCAAAGATTCAAGGCTACCTTTGGTGCACTACCGAGAACATCAGGAATGCAGTTCTTGGGTAAAGACCGGTGACTACACTTGGAGCGCAGTGCGCCTAACAGAAGACCACCGACCGAGATCTTCGACCAACAGACCAAATCAGTTTTTGGGATGACCCCTTACAGCCCCGAATGTTTAATATCCACCTCCCAGGATGTAGTTTTCAATCACCAACCCCCAAATTCCAATTGTCGAGTAGCTCATAGCGATTGACCCGGGCCCAATATCTGAATCTGGCACAGCAGCTTCGAAGTTGAGAATCGCCCATCATCATGTTGCCATTTTCCAAAAATCCTGGGCGAGGCATCAGGGCAGGTATTCTAAAAGGACTTTGGGTAAAGATTTAAATATCCCAAGAAGCACATTGGATAACAATAAAAAACCACTGGCAAGCATCCATGGGAACAAAGTAGAGACAGCAAACTGCCATTCAGAGCTTGCAAGACTCCCAAGTTGATCGTATGCATAGAGCAAAAGCGCAATTGGCGCACTTCAAACCCAGGTAAAGATTGCAAAGGATGAGTGAACCTCCCAGGGTTGATTTGGATGTTAAGAATTCTAAGATTTGCGAACTGTCCAAAAAACTGGCCATACCCTTTTTGTTTGATGGGTCTTGTTGCCTACAAGTACACTCCCCATTTTCAGAAACACCATTAGTGTAAATCAAATTTGAAACCAAAAGGGAAAATCATTTTAGCATAGCTGAGCCTGAATACATTGTCCAAAGCATCTTGGGGGGAACGTCGTGGGAAATGATGAGTCAGCTGAGTCCAGCTGAGGTTGAGCCCGAATCATTAGAAATATACCCAAGAATCCAGGTGATTTACTGGGGTTGTAACACACACACACACAATCTCAAAAAACATATCCAGAGACTAAGGGGTTCCAAAATAAATTTGATTGAACATTTGGCATCATTGCCTCCGTATGCAACATGTTGACATCATGCCTCAAATGTGCATATTTGCAATCATCGATTCCCAGGGAATGTTCAATTATCTTGCAATTTTTGTGACGTTTTTATGACTTGGACCGTCCTTCTCCCTCCCTCCTCTCCCTCCTCTCCCTCCTCTCCCTCCTCTCCCTCCTCTCCCTCCTCTCCCTCCTCTCCCTCCTCTCCCTCCTCTCCCTCCTCTCCCTCCTCTCCCCCCTTAGACCTAGTTTTCATTCTGAGTCATTTGGCATGATCGGACCTCTGATCCTGACAGGTGCCAATTTGGAGCATGCTAGGGATTTTTCCATGCCCAACCCTTCCAGATGTAGCCCGAGATATGATTTGTCACCATGCAATCAATGAGATAGCCCCTTAGACCTAGTTTCAAATTCTGAGTCATTTGGCATGATCGGACCTCTGATCCTGACAGGTGCCAATTTGGAGCATGCTAGGGATTTTTCCATGCCCAACCCTTCCAGATGTAGCCCGAGATATGGTTGATCACCATGCAATCAATGAGATAGCCCCTGAGACCTAGTTTTCAATTCTGAGTCATTTGGCATGATCGGACCTCTGATCCTGACAGGTGCCAATTTGGAGCATGCTAGGGATTTTTCCATGCCCAACCCTTCCAGATGTAGCCCGAGATATGATTTGTCACCATGCAATCAATGAGATAGCCCCTGAGACCTAGTTTTCAATTCTGAGTCATTTCGCTTGATGGAACCTCTGATCGTAGGAGTCCCTATTTTGAGCATTGCAAAGTTAAATGATTACCCATTGGGAAGACATTGCTGCCTCTAACATGTGTGTGTGTGCTCTCTGGCCAGGTGACTATTTGGCGCTGGTGCAGCACCGGGAAACACTCACACCCGACGCCCATAATTCCTTATTTCCCCCGAGGTCACCCTATTTCTGGCTTGGAAATAAGGGAATTAAGAAACGACCCAAGAAATAAATTAAATAGGCCAGACTTATTATAGTTACTAAGTTAGCTATATTTGTCATAGCTAAGTCAACTAACTAGATAGTAAGTTGTTTAACTACTTAGTAAATAGACTAAATACTTAGCAACCCATATGAGCCTTCAAGTAGATCTGAAGAATTTAGGATTATTTCCATATTGTATCTACTCCAGGATGACTATATCCCCTTAAAGTATCCCCATCAAAATCCAATGAAATCTTCATTCTTGTTCATGTGCCTATGGTTTCGCAAAGGCGGCCCCACCTTAATGAAATCTTCATTTTTGCTCATTTGCCTATGGTTTCCCAAAGGGCCACCTTGCATCATATATGACAGCCAGGACTACACCGCCGACGAGGAGCTGATCCACCACGGCTTCGCAGCCGACGGAAAGGATGCAGCGCGTTTGGCCTTCACGGCCGGCGTGGACATGAGCATGCAGAGCGGACTGTGATTAAGCAGCATGCAGCAGCGTCACTTGGGGATGTTCACCCATAGGGGTAGACATGTACCGACAATATTGTTTCTTAATGGGGATTTGTAATTACTAGAGATGTAGCGGAGATAGAATTGGGAATTGTGATTTCGCAGTATTCTCAAACAGTGGAGATAATATTGGGGATCATACATTATATTATATCGGATTGAACGCGCAATGGCGGAAATTTTCACATCAGCCACTCAGCCACTCAGCCACTCTGGCAGAGTGGCTGACGCAGCCACTCAGCCACTCAGCCACTCTGAGTGACTGAGTGGCTGAGTGGCTCCAGCGACTGTGGCAGAGTGGCTGAGTGGCTGCTCCAGCCACTGAGTGGCTGCTCCAGCTACTCTGGCAGAGTGGGTGAGTGGCTGAGTGGCTGCTCCAGCCACTCTGGCAGAGTGACTGAGTGGCTGAGTGCCTGCTCCTCCAGCCACTCTGGCAGAGTGGCTGAGTGGCTGCTCCAGCCACTCTGGCAGCGACTGTGGCAGAATGGCTGAGTGGCTGAGTGCCTGAGTGGCTGCGTCAGCCACTTTGGCAGAGTGGCTGAGTGGCTTAGTGGCTGCGACTGTGGCAGAATGGCTGAGTGGCTGAGTGGCTGAGTGGCTGAGTGGCTGAGTGGCTGCTCCAGCCACTCTGGCAGAGTGGCTGAGTGGCTGCATCAGCCACTCTGGCAGAGCGGCTGGGTGTGGCAGAGTCATCAATCAATGAAATGGACGGATAAAGTTTTAAACATTTCAATATCCAAGCAAGAGTATATGACATTGACAGCAACTTGATTTACAAACATAACCCTCTAAACTTCAACTGCCATGGCTACATAACTTCAACGGATTGATTAAGAACAACCACATATACACTTTGAACCATAACCTGAAATCACTTAAAAAGAAGGAGAGTGGTGATGAACTCTACAAGTTCAGGATTAATTGGAAACAACTATTGCAACGACTATTTGGTGAGCAAAGAATGGCTATGGTGTGCTGTAACCAGAGCAACAGATTTCAATAATGTATTTTTTCAAAAATGATAAAGCCGACGAAGATATGTTTAAGAATTTGGTAGTTAACTATTTTAAAAACAAGGTTGAAGGTTACAAAGGAAAAACAGAAAAGGAGGAAGAGAAATAGTTGATGAATACATTGATGAACATGTTTGAAGATGTTCAAGGGTTGTTGTGCAAACTGTGGAGTTAAATTTAATCTTGATACCAGAGGTGGCAAATTGTCAAGTAACTTTACGGCGCAGAGAGGTGATAATGGACTGCGCCATTCTATTGACAACTGCGAGGCTTATTGTTGCCACTGCAATTCTTCTTCACATTATAGCGACGGACAAATACTTAGAACATCATTTGGAAAAACAAAAATCTGAAAATCGTCACAGCGGGGATGTTCTAAGTATGGGGTCGAAAAAAATAGTTAGAACATACCCAAAACCTATACTTAGAACATTTCCAAGCTATACTTAGAACATCCCAGTGGGGAACCAATGGGAACCATACATTTATGTATGTTCGAAATATTTGTCCGTCGCTAATTATAAATATATATACACTATGAGGCATCTCCAAAACATTCAAAATTATACATACTTCATTTTAGCTCATTTTAGTATTGAAACCTATGCTTTTTGACTACCCCCTGTAGGAAACCCACAAATTATATACTAGAGACCTTCCCATTGCAGCGAAGACTGCTTGGGATATTGTTCCCGAAGAAAAGGTATAGAATGCTGCAGCAGTGAGGGGAGAAAGTGTTCTAAGTATGGTGTTCACCAAGGTATTTGTGTGTATACATGCAGATTTACCAAAGTAACAGGACATGTTCTAAGTATATGTGTGTTTTAATGTTCTAAGTATGCAAAAAATCAAAGGAGATGTTCTAAGTATCTGTTTTTCTGATGTTCTAAGTGCGTACTTAGAACATTTCTGATGTTCTAAGTATAGTAATTTTGATGTTCTAAGAAAAGGTTCCGAAATTTTAGAAAAATTGATGTTCTAAGTATATGTCCGTCGCTATAGATTTTTTTCAAAAGAATAACCTTAATAAAATATTGATATGAGTAAGCAAGAAATCATAGGAAACATATATTTTATAAAGCAGGGTTTGGTTCCAAAAACACTACTTTGAAGGATGCAAGAGAGAAAAACAAATCTATTACTATGAAAGATGTTGAAGGTTTTTTCAAAAAAAGTGTAGAGATAAAAATGAACCCGAGAGGCTATAACAGCTTTGTTGCTCCACATAACAATCATAGATACCAAGTTGATATATTCTTTATTTCCAAAAAATATTTAAAGGTAAAACAAAGATACAGAGCTGGATTAGTCTGTATTCAATACAGACTAATCCAGCTCTGTATCTTTGTTTTACCTTTTATTGATTGTTTGAGTAAGTATGCTGTCGTAGTCCCAGTAAGAAGGAAAGAGACAGGCAGTGTTGTTCAAGGAACAAAGAAAGCGATAGAGAAGATGGGCAAGAAACCTGAAATCATATACACCGACGACGAGAAAGCTATAGCAAGTGGTGAATTCCAAGCATATGTAGAAAACGAAAGCATTGAATTGTATAGGACAAGAGGCCACCCTGTTTTTGCCGAGCGATTTATAAAAACCTTTAAAGACAAATTATGCAAAAGAGTTGAGAACGATGAAAAGAATAAAAAACGAATATACAATGGATAGACTACATAGATGAAATTATGTTAACTTACAATAATAAAGATGTGCATTCCGCTACTGGTCAAACACCGTATAAAGCCAGAGATAAAGACAATGAATTCAAATCAAAATTAAACATTGCAATGAAAGCAAAGAAACAGAGGCTCTATCCTGAACTATCTGTGGGAGACAAAGTAAAAATCAAAAGGAAGAAAGCAACAACGGAGAAGGAGAGAACCTCACACTTTTTGAAAGGTGAGTATACAGTAGAGTCCACTGATGAAAAATTGAATCAAACATATTATACATTAGAAGGATACAATAGACCACTATTAAGGCATGAACTTCTGAACATATAAATTACCATTTATAGGAAATCTACTTAAAGGAATATTATCTATCTATATATATATATATATTAGCGAAATGTCATTCAGTGATACAAGTAGTGAACGTGAAATCAACCAAGAAGAATACATCAAACAAAAATATTAAGCTGTAAATGTAGTGAATATGCAACAATAAGATGAATTATCAAAAATAATTTTACTGATGGTATTGGTAATAAAATTTGTGAATATGTAGCCTGTAAAAGTTGCTCAAATATAATGAGTCATTTTGATTCAATTGAAATTGATATTAGCCCTTGTGACGATGATGATATTGATGAGCAAATTCAAATATACGTTTATAATACTTTAGTGAATGAATTTCCAGATGATAAAATGAATTTAATATTAAATGAAAAAGAAATGAGACATTATCAAGATTATGGACAAGGATTGAAAAAAATGTTTTAACAATTCATATCCTACTGTTGCATTCTGCATGTTAGAAATGAATATTAATGATGCTGATTGTATGGATGATAACTTTAATCATGAAACCTGTATATAGTTTAAGAAAAATATTGTTGTATATCAAAGACAATGAACAGTTTATTGGAAATACAATTATTGACGAGAATAAGTTTGACAAAGTGTATGAAAGAATGCAACAAGGAATTTATATTTGAACCCCATAAATTTTCATATCAGATAATATGAATTTTTATGATATAACGAAATACACTTGAAATTAAATGGATAATACCTTATAATAGTATGGAGAGTAGAAAGTGCACAAAGTGTAAGAAAAACAAACATGGTGACGAGTTCAATGGAATGAATAGAATGTGTATTGAATGCTTGGACAAACAAAAGGAGAGTAACAAAGTATATAATCAAAAGGAAGTATTCTGCGACATTTGCCAACGGCATGTGAAACAATGCAGGTTGTCCAAACATCTTAAAACCGACAGGCATTCCAACAAGGAAAAACTCAAAAAGGAAGAAGAGAAAAAACAAACATATATGGAGGAATACTTAAAAGATGATGAAACCAGAATTGCAAAATTGAAACAAATCTGGAAAACCATTACACCAAAAAGCTTTAAACGACTTTAACCCCATAATTTTTCATATCATAATATATGAACATTTATGATACGAACACAGGAATGTTAGACGTGGATTATTTAGATTTATGATATTATGTTATAATGATATATTATGATGAAACATTATGATGAAATTTTATGATATGAATTTATGTGATGATGGATGATGATGAAATGATGTGGGATGATGATGTATGAAATTATGTGGTTTTATTTTGTGTTGATACTGTGATGAAATGATATGAACTGTTGTGAAAATGAACAGTGGTAAACGATGAAATGATGGAGGTGGATGATATGACCTTAGGTGTGTTTGTGTCTAGCTATATATTTATATATAATTTCTTTAATAACATACATATATGAAAACATTGGAACTAAAACCAAATGTCTCATTCCTTTCGCCATGATGATTCGCAGAGACCCACAGAGCGAACCCCTTTAACACAAATGACTAATGACTTCTTTCTCACAACCCTTTAACACAGATGCTTGCCTGTTTGCCTAAGATTCCATTCAACCCATAAGAATATATGCCCCAGTGCCTGGATGAAGCCCTAAATTAGCATAAAACCTCACTTGAGATACTACCAAGACCTAAGAAAAATTAGGTCTGGGTAATATTGCTTACACTCCAATGGCGCTCCAGCCACTCAGCCACTCAGTCACTCAGAGTGGCTAGACCAGCCACTCAGCCACTCTGCCGCAGCCGCTCTGGTAAGAGTGGCTGGACCAGCCACTCAGCCACTCAGTCACTCAGAGTGGCTAGACCAGCCACTCAGCCACTCTGCCGCAGCCGCTCTGGTAAGAGTGGCTGGACCAGCCACTCAGCCACTCAGTCACTCAGAGTGGCTGAGTGGCTGAGTGGCTGCGTCAGCCGCTCTGCCAGAGTGGCTGAGTGGCTGAGTGGCTGGTCCAGCCTCTCTGGCAGAGTGGCTGAGTGGCTGAGTGGCTGCTTCGATTTCGCGAGCCGTGTTGCACATCCACTCTTATATCGAAATTATTGTTTTTTTGGTGAACTTTCTCATGGGGATGTTCGCCAACCATAACATTGATATGATATGATATGATATGATATGCATATCGCGATGATTGCCAAACATGGTGGTCACTGCTAATCCATACAGAGGTTACTTGATGGGAATATAATTGCTAGAAATGTAATGAAGATAGGAGAAAGGGTAAAACCAGCAAGAATAAAATTTGGAGTCGACATCACTGAGCGGAAACACTTGGGGAAGTTGGGGGAGTTCAACCAATCAAGGTGATTTTTCAATCAGCGAAAATGGGATGTAACCCACAATGATTCATTGGGACAGCAGGCTCAGCAGTATTCCCATTCCGACGTTAACCCAACCATAGGGATAAAAACTGCCAACGTGTGCCAATAACACGGGGATTTGCCCATTGGGATTGTGACTCAGGATCCTTTGGGGTATTTATCATGCTCTCTTGGCCGTTCAAAATTATTCGACCAACAGTGGATAACAATGGCGTGTTAACCAATAAAAACCGGTATTTAATCGTTTGGGCGGATCATAGCCAACATTTTTTTTTGGGATATCATGTAATGTATTGGAATGTATTGAAATATAGTTATAACGGAATATACTGGGATATAATGAACCATGCAGGGTGGCTTGTGACTTGCGGACATGGTAGGATATAATGGGGGATATAATGGGGATTATCTGGACAAATTGTAGCGACCTCAATGCGACGTCGCTGGAAATGATATTAATCAACCATAATCCAGTAGGTGTATAATAATTATGGAGTTTCCTAAAATAGGGGTACCCCAAAAATCATACATTTTATATAGTAGGATTTTCCATTAAACGATCCCTTTGGGGGTACCCCCCATTCCAGGAAACCCCCATATACCAACAGAATTTGGGTTTGACCAACAAAATGGGATTTAAGATGCCAAATTCTGATTTAACCAAATTTGATCAACACAAATGAGGATAGAATTGGGATTGTGGCAAACGCAACGGAAGAAAATGGGCTGGTTCATTCCAATAGGGATGTTTACCAACCGTTTTATGGGGATATAATAAGGGAATATTGGGATCTAATTGAAAATGACTTTGGGGAAAACAGGGGCGATTGCCCTGATCCACCAGTTGGAACTGGAATATGCTGATGTGATCGAACCATATTTTTCATGGGATTGCGACTAAAGATATTTACAAACCACAGGATACTGAGATTGATGCTCAACACTTGGAGATGAAGATAGCCCATACTCCATAGAATTTTGGATGAATTTTGGTTGTATATATATATGGTTTATTCGTGGGATATAAACAGTCGCAATAGATACAGATATATAATATCATTTGTGGCTTTGTTTTTCACAGTTTCCTCCGAAAATCATGAAACATTCGCTCAGTCTTCAGAAACTGTAAACAACAAGAACTACTTTAGTTTTTAGAATAGAACAATGTTTCCTATACATTGTGCCAGCACGGTCGATGTCCTCCATGCTTACCCTCTGGTAAACGGCCACATAACTATGGAAATCACCATGTTTAATTGGTAGATCAACTATTTCTATGGCCATGTTCAATAGTTTTTGTATGTTTACCAGAGGGTACTTTAAAACAACGACTCCCTGGCGAAACGCCAAGGTATGTGGAACATCTTCCTGAGTTGGTGTCCAAGGGTCAGGTCACCATGGAAGAAGTGGACGAAGGACACGACGCTGGCGTTTTTTCCGCGGATTTTTGTCTACATACATTACATACATTACATACATTACATACATTACATACATTACATACACTACATACATTACATACATTACATACATTACATACATTACATACATTACATACATTACATGCATTACATGCATACATGCATACATACACACACATACACACAAACACACATACATGCATACACATACACGCATGCACACACACAAACATACAAACATACAAACGACTCTCACACACGCAAGTCTTTCATACGTACCTTTCACCATCTCGTGTCTCTTTCCTCCCTTTCCCATTCTATCTTCACCTTTCTTTTGTGACCAATTGGAAAAATTGACATGTGGGGTTATCCGGTCCTTTAGTTATATTTTTTCAGGATATGATTATGACATTCATCTTATACACACTCTGGATAGGCGCCCTCAGTCTGGTCAATGCTATGGTTTGGAACTTGAACCCCCAACTGCAACCTCAAACAGGGCATCTATTTTCAAAAACGCTTTCCCATTTCAAGAGCGGAATTCAGGCGATGCAAAAATTGATTCTAGATCTAAACTTTGGCTGTGCATCAATCGGCATAGGGCTTAGGTAGTTGGCATGACCTGCAGTCTGGTTCTGTCACCGATAGAATTCGGATACATCGATGCACAGATCAAAGATGGCAATATTCAACATTTACATTTGAAAAGGTACAAACTTGACATGTAATCAAATCCCAGAAATCTGGTTTGGACGATGTTTGGCCTATTGTTTTTGGCATTTTTTGAATTCCATATTTGGGTTCCATAATCTTCCATAGTAAGATGCAAGGGTTGTCTACCCCCGGTAATCAAACACATGACATAGTTTGCTGAAAAATCCACCAGCTATAGTTCCATGATTTTCCATGGTTACTTAACGTGGATTTCCCACGTTTGATGACACCGAAGGGTATGATCCAAGAAGGACGTTTGATCGCAGGTTTTTCTGCATGGTACCTGGAGGATCATCCGCATAACTATTCGCGGGATGATCTCAGCTGGATGTATCATGCTATGAAATAGCCATAATGTGGTTAGAACAATAATACACCATCCCCCAGTCATCATCATTTTTGTAGGTGGTATGGTTACCATTCCCAGTCATGGGTGGTTTAAATTTATGGCATTGTTTTAACCACATTATGGGGTTATAACATATTATAACTATTCGCGGGATGATCCTCCAAGTAACTGCCCGGAAGGAGTTCGAAGGATCTTGCGGGTCAAGAGAGCCATAGGCCGGGTGTCGTTTGGTCGATCAACTGGTGATCGGCTACGAAGAAGGGGATTATATGAGCTGATTCACAATGGGGATTACCCTCCGGTAAACTAATATAGCTATGAAACATCAGCATTTTTAAGAGGTAAATCAACTGATTATAAATGGCCATGTTCAATAGCTATGTTAAATAACCAGAGGGTATATGGGATTATGGAACAGCCACAGTATGTAAGAATATTTACTACCCAACCAGTACAATGGGATAGGATAGATCCATGAAATGGTGGTTTAACCAAGAAAACGGGGGATTTCAGCATCTAACATGGCGATTGAACTAACAAAAATATCAAAATTGTGGTGTAATGGGGATGTGATGGGATTATCTGGATAAAATTACATCGATCTCACTCCAGACCTCCTTGTTCAGTCCGCTCCAATACATCCATTCACTTCTTAGTTGCAGCATCTAGGGTAATAGTCCATACTATCTTCAACAGCGAAACAATTTACTGAACGCCCCATATCTCATGGTTACATGGTGTGCGCTTCTTTTTGTCGACCTTTACGTTTTCCAGGTTTGTTCGACAATCCCTACAAATGTTTAGACCTTGAACGTGAGAAGAGCTTGAAGAAGCTGACGCTGGAGCATGATGAGTTGGCACCCTGGTGTTTTGATGTGTCTCAACTTACTGGTGCAAAGTAGGGAATTTTCGGGAATGATCCACAATAACTATGAATAATCATCCCAGCAACCCCCAGCAACCCATCCATTCCCTACGTTTAGCACCAGTAAGTCAACACTCGTGGATGATACTCTGTGGGGATGGGTCAAGCAAGTCCCAGAAATGACCCAAACGATGTTTCTGGAGAAACCGCCCAAGACTGAAGAGTGTTTGGCAAACGTTATCATTTGGCCACATACCTTACCCTCTGGTAAACGTTTACATAGCTATTGAAAATGGCCATTTATAGTGGATTTACCAATTAAAATGGTGATTTTCCATAGTTACGTTAGTTTACCAGAGGGTAACAATCTTAACAACTGTTTCCCAAACGAGGGCAACCTCCTTGTTGACATGGTATCTACCACGTCATCAGAGCCACCTAGGGCGACCGATCGAGGAATCTTAGAATACTACCGAAGAACATGTTTTTTTTGAGATATTTTGAGCATCTCCACCGGGGAAATTGTAGTTGATATTGATATATTGCCGATTGCTGGGTTCAAACATCTTTTGTTGTCGATTTGACGTGGTACAATGATGTTCAATAGACTCTTCAGGTCAAAATTGGACATGTTGGCACTAAGAACCAACTAGTTACTAGTTCTGTAGCTACTGACTGGGTGATTTTAGTGGCTGAGAACTCTCCGGAAAAAAAACAAACGCTTGTGGAAAAGCCAGCATTTCATACCATGTCGTCATTCGAACGGGAAATTTTGGTGTGACACATTTGAAGTTCACCTCAAGGTGTCCAAATTTTTTCTCCGCCAGCAAGGGACGCTGAGGCACGGGACGCTGCGAGGCGTTCCATGGTGTTGCTGAAGAACGATGGAGATGTGCTGCCCTTGAAGAAGTCAGGCCAGGTCGTGTCCAAGGGATCCAAGGGATCCAAGGGATCCAAGGGATCCAAGGGATCGGTCCCAAGTTGCCGCTGGGTCGTCGGCAACTGGTTAGATAATCAGTACTTCAATCTCTAATGGTAAAATGTACTGACCCAAAATTTCATGTTTGGAGATTTTGTTGGCAGGTATCTCAAAATTCACCATAGACTAGTTATAACTAGGTATAACTTGTAACCATTTGTAAGCTATTTACTGTATAATCTGTATAAATGGGAAAAACCCACTGAGCCGTGAGATGATCCTCCAGGAAGTCTTCGAAACCGCTGATCTGTTGGATCTGTTGGATCTGTTGGTTGCAGGGGATCCATATCTAACCAAACCCAACCAACAGCCAATACCCACAGGATCCATGTATGCTATATATGGTAACATTTACCATCAATATACCCCCAATGTTAGCATATATACCATACATGGATCCTATGGGATATGGATTTCAATGGGAATGACTCAGGATCCGATTGAATGGAGCTACGTAAAGTTTACCATATAATACCATATGAGCAGAGTTTTTTTTTTACAAGTAAAGATTTATATGAAAGTTGACCTGCACATGGTTGGATGTAGGCAGTTTGCTGGGGTGCGTAGGCTGGCGTAGGCATATTTTGCTTCATTTCGCGGCAGACGCCGCGTAGGCGACCGCGGATTCGACGAATTTTGCAGCCTGTGGGTCAAGATTGAAGGGTCTAATGAGTGTAGCTCGATGCGGCATGTGAAATTTCCGCTGTCCAAAAAACACAAGTAATTAGAAGATAGCAACTGTTTTGCTGAGAAACAAAAGCTAATGGAACTATGCCGTTCCCTTTTCTGCAGAGTCTCAAGCCTCGAAGTTTGCATGGCCAAAATCCGAAAATAAAGGAGCTCCCCCGCGTAGGCACCGCGTAGGCGAAAAGTAGGCAACGCGTAGGCAAAACTCTCATGACCAGGGATGCCCCCAAACATGCTCCTGCAACGTATAATATTATATGTTGTTTCCCTGCTGCCAAGAAGCGACGGCAGAACCAGCGTCTTACACCTGCGGAATCATTTTTTCTTCTTTTACTTCTTCTTCTTCTTTTTCTTCAAGTTCCTCTTCCTCCTCTTCGTTTGAGTCATCTGCGGACTGGAAAAAAAGCGTGCGCTCAACGTGCTCGATGCATTTTTGGCGAAATAGGTAGTTGCCTAATGTCTTCTCACCATGTAACAACCAATGAATAAGCACATGGCCCTCTTCCTCCTCATTGTTTTTAATGCGATCATTGGATCATGAACAGCTTTGTAAAAGGGTGCGCAATCATACGAAAATGTTGCTGAGACTGTGGGCGCGTAGGCATATTTAGCTAAAAATTGCATAAAACCTCACGCGCGTAGGCCTGTGTAGGCAACCTATCCCCACCCAAGCTTCCGCGTAGGCTGAAATTGTGCGCGCGTACGCGAAATGTAAGCCTCGCGTAGGTACCTATAAAATGATAACACCCTACATCAGAAAAAAAACACAACTCATATATATAAGAGGCCATATGAATTCTGAAGATATTCCCTGAAATTTAAGCCTGAAAAATAAGCCAAAAATATATGGTAGGTACCTCCAATCAATCGGTTCCTGAGATGGCCAGTGATGGATTATCACAATCCATTATGGCTGGGTAAATTATAACATATTTATTATAACATCTACCTACAAAAGTCAAACGAATCCGCATTTCGAAACTCCTGGGAGCCAGGGGCAACCCATAATCGGAATATGTAGTAACCAACCAGTATATATGTACAGTATGTATATTATATATATATATAGGTAAATTATAACGACCTCACTGCGACCTCACCCTGGAATCATGGTAAATAAGGGAAATCATCCCCAAATGGCCTTAATTCAGGTTAGTGAAATATTATAATTTACCCAGCAATATGGATTATCACAATCTATTATGGGAAATCCAATTAACCCGCCAGAATGGGAAGGGATGACAGAGGGTTTTGAACACTGCTCACGTCGTAAACCCAACCTTCACTCGAGGACAGTTAACCAACTATTGCTGGGTTTACCAAATTAAGCAAAATATAATTTTGCCGTTTCCGTCCTTTTTTGGTTGTTATATAGTTTAATCTTGGGATTTTCTGGCGCAAATTCAAACATCTACCTACAAAAGTCAAACGAATCCGCATTTCGAAACTCCTGGGAGCCAGGGGCAACTGTTGATACCTCACCATAAATGATGCTTGGTACCCTCCTATACCTTAACATAGCTATTGAAAACGGCAATTTGTAGATGATTTACCTAACATTTTCCATAGTTATGTTAGTTTACTGGAGGGTACAGCAAGGGGAATCATCCCAAAACGTGCTTCTTTCTGATGTAGGAATTGAACTCATTTAGTCGAGATGTGGATATTCCGAAGATCGCGTGTACTTTCAACCCATGGGTTTCAATACAAAATTGTGTTGAACATTTTGGATGATTTGATGTACCCTCTGGTTATTTAACATAGCCATGGAAAATGGCCCATTTATAGATGGTTTACCTATTAGAAATGGTGATTTCCATGGCTATGTTAAATACCACATGGTACCTCTAGCTTTAGGGAAGACTTATATACGGGTAATGTATATGGTAAACCGGTAATCCAATAATAAACCTACCACAAACGGGGATGGTTATACAACCGAGAAACATGGCCCATGGTTATTGTAGGCTTTACCTAATTTTTTTTGATTTAATTATAGTTATATATAGTGGTAAACCCTATAATTGACACTTATTTAAATTCGTGTATGTGGTTTAATGATGTTTAATTCGTGTACGTTCTCCGGCACTTTTCGATTGAGCTGCCGGCATTCCCAGGTCAAAAGATCGCGCTGATCGGACCTTTCGCGGCAGATCAAGAGAATCTTCAGGCCGATCTGGGCGGAGACGTTGGTTTGTTGGAGGTGGATGTGGCCCCAGTTGACTATAGTCACTATAGGTGATAGCAGGGGTGAAAATGAGCCATTTTACTTCTGTATTTAGAGCATTGAGCAATATTGAGCCCCCTTGTACTGTACCTTGGATGTTGGGAGCAAACCTGTGAATGTGGGTGAAGGTGGGTGATTCATCCCATGCATTTCGGCATAGAACATCTTGGAAACCACATGTTTCAGATGACACCTATTTTTTGGATGTTTGACCTTCCAGTTTTGGAAACTTTCCAAATGAGGGTCATTTGGGTGGCAGGGGCTAACTTGGAGAAGATCATCCCATCGATCGCTTTTTTGTGGTCAGTAACCGGGGTTAGTTCACCCACATTAACCATCATTAACCCACTTATAAGCCCATAGGATCCATGTATGGTATATATATATATATGCTAACATTTGGGGTATATTGATGGGATCCATGTTACCATATATAGCAGCACCATGGATCCTATGGGTTATACATGAGATAACTGCAGCTAGGGGACTTACTAACGATGGTTTTCATAAAACCACTTCTGGCGATTCGTGGGATGATCCTCCAAGTATAATCAATATCCCCAAGCATCTTATCATCACCAGCAAGGGACCATTGTTCTGTCATCCCAGTCACCGGTGTTCTGTCAGGTTGACAGATTCAGTGAGCCATTGCCTTTGGGATCCTTTGGGATCCATTGGGATCCTTTGGGTATTTGAGCATTCATGACCACTTATCCCACTTATCTCGATTGAGATGCATTCATCCGATTCATCCACTAAATTCTTCAGTACTCTTCAGTACCAGTCACTAGTAGCAGTAAGAAGTCCTTTCGGACTCTCTGCCCATTGTTTCTTCCAATATAGAGGTGTCCTAAAATAGGGCTATCCCCAAATCATCAATGTTCATAGGATTTTCCATTATAAACCAACCATGAATTGGGGTATCCCCATTTCTGGAAACCACCATCTTTTCCAGCATTTTGGGGTCGCCTTTTTGTGCCTGACAGGGATGCTGGACCGTCTACGGGGACAAGGCCCGGGCGGTGCCTGTAGATGTAGGGCTGAAGCAAGCGATGAAAACACCGGAGGAGCACTGTTCGGAAATGGGGCTTGGGCAGTTGGTGCCAGGTATGTGTATTCTGTACTATTTATCAAACTTTATTATATTACAAATATTATTTATGTACTATTAAAGTATTTATGTACTATTGTCTGTACTATTTATGTTCTATTATAGTACAGAATATTTTTCAAACTTCATTAATATTCATTATTACAAATTATATAGCCAGCAGAAATGGGGATTCAGCCAACAAGAGGTTTTTCTCGTTTGGACATCTTTGACATATCAAGAGTTGCTAATACTAATATCAGTAGTATCTTCAACTATATGAGTTGAAACTATGGTATGATAGTATATCATAGGATACTACATGATACTACTATAGTATATCATACCATCAGGCAGTTGCTATACTCCTTTGAATTCTCAGGATATGCCTGGTGGTTTCGTTTCCCCATTTGGGTTGATCCAAGTTGACATGCTGCCCACAGCACGGCTATCAGCGTTGGAAACGCCACTGTACCTTTTGCCCACAGCACGGCTGACTTTTCAATTTACATCCTTTTTTGATGTTTGGGACGGCTGAAAACATCAGCTGGACAAGGTAAACCGAACGGTTTACATATAATATTATATTTACATCCTATAATTTTAGTTGAAACTAGCCGATGATCTACCCCAACAAGACTGGCATATGAGGACATGCTCCATTGACATTGCAATCTGACCATAGCTCATGGGATCTCATGGGTACGCTGTTGGGAGCCATGATTGAAATCCGTCGACTTAAGGGGGAGCTAAACAGCCCCGATTTCAGAGATATAGTGATGAGAACCTCATCACCCATTTAGATCCATTTAGCGCATAGTCATATTATAGACATCTTATGTAAATCTGTAACTGGTTTCAGATATACAGTATTTTCATGTACGTTCGTTTACTTGCATTTTACAGCTTAAAACCGGGATAAGAGTAAATCTTTATATGTACTTTATATAGCTATATGAGTACATATACTTTATATTACGGTATATTCTTTTATTCTAACTTGCATTTTTAGGCATACCTAAAGATTCTTAGTAAAACTGTTCTAATATCTTAGGTATACCAAAAACACGGTATTTACTTTTGTTCTAATATATCATACACTTGTAGTTTTCAGGTGTTTTTGGTTCAGTGTTTTGTTACCTCGGAGTTTTTCGCCTTTTTCGCCCGTCGCAGGATTTGGAGGTGGTGAAAGGCTGCGAGATCGAAACTGCCACGGAGAGCGGCATTGAAGAAGCTGTCATGGCTGCAAGAAGACGCTGGGCCTCCCCAGCCTCTCCATGGTAGGAACAACGTGACGGAACGACGGGACTAGAACACTGGGATGGGAATACTTGGGATAGGAGTAGATTGTAGCTTTGAGATATTGATTAGTTATGGAATTAGTTTTTTTTAGACACTCATATGACTCATATCATTTACCGAATGATGGGATATAATCAAAGACGAGACATTTACAGCAACAGTTGGTGAAAGGTTTGGAGAATGCTGTTGCTCTAGGCTTGGTTGACCAATTTTGACTTGGTTTCTGGGTTGTCTGAGGTTGTCCATGCTTTCCTTTCAATTTTACATTCTTTCCTGGAAAAGGCTGGAGCCCAGTGCCACACACCCTACAATTCCACTAGTCAAGCGTCATGTTCCATATTAAACTTCCAGAAATTGGGATATCGTTACCCCATTTTCAGATACACCTACATTGTTGGATGACCCACTTGTAACGGGAGAATACCCAGGTAAATACGCGTAGTTTTTTATAAATCACACAATTCTAGTAATACATCCTTTACATATGATATGTACAAACCCTATGATTCACAGATATATATATATATATACATATACAGTATACAATATTTAATCATATTTGTCCATATTATATGAATGGATGTACGCTAATATGAAGTTCTTCTCCCGGGTTTGATGTCGAGCACCCAGGAGCCGACGTAGTGCTGCTGGCGTTGGGTGAGCCCGAAGACTTCTCGGGCGAGTCGCAGAGTCGGACGCAGATCGTGGTGCCGGCGGCGCAGCAGCGTCTGGCCGAAGCAGTGGCGGCCACGGGAAAACCCATCGTGGTGCTGCTGAGAACAGGACGTGGTGCTGCGGGGAAGGTGAAATACCCTCCGGTAAACTAACATAGCTATGGAAAATCACCATTTTTAATGGGAAAATCCACTATTAATGGCCATTTTCAATAGCTACGTTAAATTACCAGAGGGTAGTGGGAGTTTATTCAGGGAAGCAAAGACCAGCCCTAGATCAGTAATGTCAACATGGCATTAATAACCCCCCCCAAACACTAAGAGCATCACAATAAAGTTTAGGCCAAACATTCACCTAGGGTTCCTGGAAAATTTTCAGACCTATGTGGCGCCGAACAAATTGCCTAGTTGAAAACGAATACATAAAGTGAACTTTCTTGGAACTTTAGTTTTCACAAATGAATTGCCTAATTGAAAACGAATACTATACATAAAAGGGAACTTTCTTTCCACTTTAGTATTCACAAATGAATTGCCTAATTGAAAACGAATACATAACGGGAAAAAAACGGGGGACAAAAAACGGAAAAAAAACGGAAAAAATCGGGGAAAAAAATTGCATACTTTATTACGGGGGGGGTTATTATTTTTTCCGGGAGTTGGCGTACTTTATTCCGGGTGGTTTATTATATAGCTCCATGTGGACATTAGGGTCTAGATCAGTATGTTTTTTTTTTTTTAATAGGAAAAATCTATATAAGAGCCTTAGTATTGAACTGATTCCCCAAAAGTCAGAAACAACAGGTTTTTTGACAAATCCTGAGGTTTTTTGAAACATTTGAGAAAGTTTGGGATAAGTAAAAGAGTTTGAAGTTACACTCTGGTAAACATACAAGAAACTATGGAAAATCACCATTTTTAATGGGAAAACTCACTATAAATGGCCATGTTCAATAGCTATTTTGACATAACCAGAGGGTATCAAGTGATCAAGTGCCAAGTGCAAGTTGCTGCAAATAGCTTTTGAGCCCTGTGGGCCAAAGATCAGGATTGACAAGTGATACAAACCAGTCAGTGCAAGGTCACACCACAAAACAGCACACCACTAACAACTAACAACTACCAACAAACACCAAACACAACAACAACAACAACAGCAACAACTCCAACAACAACAACAACAACAACTACTACTACTACTACTACAACTACAACTACAACTACAACTACACCAACTACAACTACAACAGCAACAACACACATATATATATATACATGTACAACAGTATAACATATAAAATGAAAAAATGTAGTATAAATAAGTTTATTCTCTGGAGTCCAATCGTTTTGACGCCATAATTGTTGTTTTTTGTTTTTTGGTGCATTTCTTTGGCTGGCCCAGGATTTTTGTGAACTCTGGGAGAGCCTTTTGTGAAAAACCCTGCCGATCTAGTCCCCCCTTTTGCGCGCCTCTGCAAGTGTGAAAACTTTTGAGACAATTCTGTATCAATTTTGGATGGGATTTTACTTACACAAGTATCACTGGCCAGCAAAACATCAGCATTCAAATCAATTACAAAGTGATAGTCTCCCAAGTGTCAGTGGTGATGTCACAAATGGCACACAGAAAATGTTGAAAAAGGAATTTGCAAGAGGCACTTGGTCAAGTGGCAAATGGCAAGTGGTTCCTTCAAGAAAGTTTACCTATCTCAAAATTTCTCAAATGTTTCAAAAAAACTGTTTTTTTTTTAAAGGAAACATTTTCTTTCTGACTTTTGGGGAATGCTAACAACCCTACTGATCTAAAACCCTACTGATCTAGGGCTGGTCTTCGCCATCCTGATTTATGGTGGTTCAACGTGTTTTAAACTTGTTTTTTTGCCGTTTTGGGCAGGTTGATGGGATTTGTACATGATCTCACACGCAAAAAATAAGGAACTTGTCAACAAAAGTGTTGCTTTGAGGAATGAAACTGACTTGTTTTGCAACAAAACTTGGGATTTGACGCAAGAAACATGACTATAGCTGCACAACTGCGGATAGGGATTGCGCCAACTTTTTAGTCTCCAAGGGAGTCGGACTGATACGGAGCGGAGTCTCCAAGTCCCTAGGAGGCCCGTGGACCCCAAATAGGATGACTTTGTGTACTGACTGGGTCAAAAACACCAGGTGTGGGGCATTTCTGCAGCAAAGAAATGGCCCGGTTAAATTTGGATACAGAACCGGTAAAGTTGGATGGTGGATTTAAAAAAATACCAAAAAGATCCAAAAAGTAGAATTACCTTCTGGTATTTTCTGGTAATCAAGCGTAGCAATTGGAAATGGCCTATAAATGGAGGTTTCAGTGGGAAAATCATCTATAAATTGGTGGATTTTCATGGATTTCCCCATTGCACTCTTTGATTACCGGATAGACATACTTTCAGGGGTCTTAAATTTTCATACATCCCAATTTGGACATATGTTATTATATGTTGATCCCATTTTTAAGGACCAAATGGGGCCATCCACTCATCCACACCCCTTCAGCCATGTTTTTTTCACGCTAACTTCTAAATATGTCACACGCACAGACATTTTCTTGGAAGGAGGGGGAGGTAAAACAAATGCAAACTACTTTTGGGAGGCCCCGCTTTGCTGGGCAATCTGAGTTGGGTAAGTAGTTTATAATAATTGATTATTTGCGATAAAAGGCACTATTTACAAACCATGTTTTTCTTGAGGAGTATCAAAGATTGGCCGTGGTCTTGTGCTCCACCCAAAATGCGGGGTTATATAACCATCAAACCTTGATCAACATATGCGTCTAACATGGTTTAATCACATCAACAACACATGAAATGATAAAATCAGAGATATCCTGGTGATATCCAAATCCTGACCTAGTTATGAAGCAACTTACCTAAGGGCCCCCTTCCGCGAATTGCAGGACGCGCCTTGGCCGTGAGCGGCGCTGTCCAGAAGGCACAGGGTTTGCTGGTCACGTGGTTCTTGGGGACGCAGACCGGAACAGCTGTGGCGGATGTGGTCTTTGGTGACTACAACCCTTCAGGTGCGGTGAAGCAACAGTGGGGTGGTGCCCCACGGAATCGCTAAGTTGGTAAACATAATGCCAATAACTAGGGTTTATGGTGGCTATATCTACAGTTAACTAGGGTTTATGGTGGCTATAGGCTATATGTATATATAGTCAACTAGGGTTTAATCTATAGTTGATGGAGGTTCGAAATCAACTTGTAACTGGGGGGTGTAGGGAGGAGTTTTAGGATGGAAAGGGTGAGGCAAAATGTGGATTTAGCCAACAAACAGATGGGGATGTTGGTTGAGTCAATTGCTGAGTCTGCAATAACATGATAGGACTCAAATTGCCTGGTGGTGTTGAACTTTTTTTCTCATTCCCTTGAAATGGAATGATGGTCCTAGTCAACTCCTGCATTGTCAGGATGAATGTCGGTTTTGGAGTAGAATCTGTGGAAAAAAACTGTGCGAATCGACACGCATCTCATGCAGGGTTTTCATGCTCCAGTTGTGCACGGAATCCCAGACCCAATGTTGTTAAGTTCTTCATCTGCAAATGTGCCCAGATTTCGCAAATTGCAAGTTCAAACAGCTTGGGACATTGGGAGTGGGCACGAAATACCTGATCTATGTGGTCCTTCAGATCTCAATATGTTCGATCATAGTAGCCATCTAGTTTTTTGGGTACAAGCTCTACTTTTTTTTTTGAGTATAATCACATAATCACCAGGTCGATTTTCGTGGTCGAAGCATCCCATTCCATAGATCAGAACATCATTTTCCGCATTGAACCGGCCAGAAATGTGGTATTCTCTTCTAAACAAGCTCATTGTTTGGTTGGTGGTTTGGAACATGTTTAATCTTTTACATTCAGTTGGGAATGTCATCATCCCAACTGACTTTCATCACTCCATCATTTTTCAGAGGGGTAGGTTGAAACCACCAACCAGATTGTATTATTGTCCATATTTTTGTTGATTAGATCCACCGAAATCCCCTGCCGGTGAAATGCCAATGAAAAATTCCCCGGTCCTGATCAAACCCACATATTTAATCATATTTACATGGTTGATTTGATAAATCCCTGTGAAATTTGCCCATACAAACTATCAGGTCCGATAAATGGAGGTTTCCTAAAATATCCTAATATGGGGGTACCCCAAAATGAATGCTTTATTGTTTCGAATGGAAACTCCATGAAAATTTTTAGCAAGATGGATGATTTGGGGGTACCCCCATTTCTAGGAAACCTCCATATCCATATCCATCATTATCCATCCATACCCCTCATCATTTACCCCGCCAGGTCGGCTGCCGTGCAGCTTCCCCGCGGATTCCGGACAGCAGCCCCTGTTTTACAACGCACCGCGAACGGGGCGACCGCAGGGCGATGGACCCCGGACCTTTAAGGCGACATGGAGAGAGGCGCCGGGGGGGATCGCCTGGTTGGGTAAAAAAGGGACCCTAGGGACCCCAAAAACTACCTGGGTGGGGATTATGAACTACCCTCTGGTAAACTGTTACATAACTATGGAAAATCACCATTTTTAATGGGAAAATCCACTATAAATTGCCATTTTCAATAGCTATGTTAGTTTACCAGAGGGTAACCCAGCCAGGATTGGGAAAGCGTTTTCAACCAGTATTTCATGAGAAAACAGGCTATTTTTCATGGTTCATGTGGTGCTTCGATGGTTGAATTTTTCCCCGGTTCACCTTGATCCGCGGAGCGTCAGCTACTTCTGCGGGCTTGTTGAAGACTTGTTACTCACTGAAACGTACACTTGTTGCTTTGTATTATGTAGAGATGTATCACCTCACAAGTTGGTCATGCCACTCATCCGTTGGGAACATTCTGAAATAAACATTTGCAAGACAGGACTATTTGAGACAGCAATTTATATAGCTCATATCCTTTGTGAGCGTTCAAGACTTCTGTGCCCCAACACTTATATGTGATAGTGACTGCCAAAAAGATGGTCAAGTAATCACCGAAGATTCCGCCCCACATATTAGTATATGATGGGTAATGTCAACCCTGGATTAATAAACCCCTAGGCCATTTAATTGGGAAGGTACCATTTAAGTATCAAATCATGGGGGGAATACCCCCTAATTAATAAACCATGGTTTATTAATCCGGGGTTGACATTATATGCATCAACTTGGGGTTTTCCCCTGGTTACCCCCCCTCCAAAACATCAAGCGGCTCAAGCGATTTGCATTCCCCCCGATCCCCACCGCCAATGTTGACAGGTGCCAAGTAAGGCCTTGTTCCCCTTCGGCTTTGGTCTCAGTACCTAGGCATGGTCCATGTCGAAAAGTCGGCACTGGGTCAACCATCAAACATGGTGGTTGAGTTGGAAAATAGGGGAAAATTCCATTGGATTCAATAGGAGTTAATCAGAAACATGTGGTAAATATTTGGGGAAACCAACTAGAGGGTAGGTTCACATGTCATTTTTTTGCCATTAGTGGGGATATAATGGGATATATATATAATGTACATACAACACGGCCAAAAATCTGCTTCTTTCAGGCTACAGATTTGCATAGATTAGCCACAAACAGGAAACTGCACTACATGGTATACCACCAACAAGCTAGCAACCATAGTTAGGTAAATTGGCTTATAAGTAGGTGAATTCTAGGGTGTAGGGTGTATGGTAGATAAATCGAACTAATGAATTAGATATTATATAGACCAATTTATAACTGGGGGGGCATCGCCTTGTACAGTCACTGCTGTTGTCCTCATCTGGCCGTTTGGTGGCTTTCAGTCGCCGCTTGCTTTCCAGTCACAGAATATCTACCCCCTGGTAAACGTACAAAAAACTATGGACAATCCCCTGTTTTTGATAGGTAAATCAACTATTCAATGTGCCATGTTCAATAGCTATGTCAAATTACCAGAGGGTATATGGGATCCCAAACGACTTATATTCTTCAAGAGTTGTGCAATCATCAAACGGACAAAGCTGGTGACAATATTAATTCAATCATATTAAATATGTAGGAGTTCAACGTGGAATCAATGAAGCTAAGATGAAACATCCGCCAGCGATAACGAGAAGGACTTAATGCTTTAAAACGTTACAGAGATTTGGGACACTATATATGGTCTTTGCATGTCACTCCCTACTCCCACTCCAATTAATACCAACATCACGAGCGTCGTCACCACGAGTCGGTTTGTCGAAATCCACTCACCCATCATTTACCCTCTGGTAAACATACAAAAAGCTATTGAAAATTGCCATTTATAGTGAGTTTTCCCATTCAAAATGGTGATTTTCCATAGTTATGTAAACGTTTACCAGAGGGTACCTAGTTCGCAGTCGGCACGTTTTCCGCTATTCTAAAAAACCAATCCCCAGCCGAAAAGTGACCTTGAGGATTCGCCCTTGTGAAAAAAGCCCCATATTCATCACTGACGGGGCAGTCACAAACCCATCGACTTCCCAGATTCTTCTCACTTCCACAAAGAGTTGCATGGATTTACATGGTACATGAATTGGGATGACAAAGGTGATATGGCATAGATGTCCTTTTCCCATTGGCTGATTAATAGAGGGGTTTGAAGAAACCCGTTTAACAACAGGGAAATGATGATAGGTATACCAAACCGGCCCCTCTATTTTTACCAAAAGGACATTATTGTGATATAGTACATTCAGAATTTACACTTCCACCATCCCGATTATCCACAATTCTACCATGATTCAGCTGGATGGTACAATGGTATGGCATGGTATGGCTCCCCAAGTTTGGGTTGTGTAAAAGCCACTTTGGTTGTGAAATCCACGGTTTTTGTCAATCCATTGTTTGCGTTTCGACTTGAAACATGTTTTTTTTTTTAAACTGGTTGGTGGTTTCAAACATGAATGGATTATTTTCCATCATTAATCTGGGATGTCATCCTTCCCATTGACGGTCACTCCATGATTTTTCAAGATGGGCACAGCGGTTATTGCACCACCAAGAAGTGATGCTTCAATCCCCATGGATTGACTCGATTCGTTGGCTTCTGAAAAATGATGGTTAATGATGGTTATAACAATGGTTAATTTAATGGTTAAAAGTGGTTAATGGATGGCAAAGAATTAAATCCCCAGGTGTTTTTTTCTGACAGAATCTGAGGTGGTTGATAAATATAGGAAGATCTGATTGGTGGTTTGGAACATTTGTTATTTTTGCTATATATTGGGAATAATCATCTCAACCGACTTTCATATTTTTCAGAGGGGTAGGTTGAAACCACCAACCAGTGATAATCGAGTTTGTTTCCCCCAGAAGCCAAACAAAGTCATTTGAGGTTACACATCTTTCTCCTTCAGTAGTCCAACGTTAAGCTCCAGCACCTTGCCCTGGGATGGCGCCTTAAAGGCTTCCGTGCAGGCGCGACATGTCGGATGTCGGGTAGCGATGTCTACACAGTAATTTGTTTGGGTTTAATGTGGGGCATTAAATGTGGGATAAACCATGGAAACTGTTGTTTAACCTGAGATATTTTGGGTTTAATGTGGTTTAAGCTGGAAATTGTGAGAAAATTATCATGGAATGCAACCATGGGTTGATGCGGGGATAACTCTTCATAATAACTATGGTACTTGCAGCTTGCCCATTGATTGTGAGCTAACACTAGGATATTCTATTGAGATTTAGTGGGATAAGAACACTGGGATCTTCGGTTTTCATGTATTCAAAGGATCTCCCCCGTGACACCTAGACAATAGGGGGTTTGCAAGCTTCTTTCATAGTGGATGGTGTAAATATCAAATACCCTCTGCTAATCAAACATGGCAATCAATGGCAATCAACAAGAAGTGCCCATTTGCAGATAGATTTCCCATTAACCCTTCCATGTATGATTTCCCATTGCCATGTTTGATTGCCGGAGGTTATCCCTCAAGTAGGCCTCATACACGTGTTTGTTTTTTTTGAACTGGATCCATTGTTTGACTTCTTCGCTGCAAGGCGAGAAGTTGCTTTGCCAACGGGAAATCTAGCATGACTGCGGCATCATTGTGTGGAGTCGTGTTTTTATTTGTTGGGGGCCATTTAATCATATGCAAGTAATTCGGATTGATAAACATCTCAACATTGGCATGAGTGTGGTGGACGAACCAACTCCCAAGTTGTCATTTGGTATCTCCGTTGGCCCACTCCATTTCGCCCACGCTGGGTTGGTGAATGATTGCAGGTTTTACGTCGTGAGTGGATTTGCGAACGGTCTTGGATTATTCTGTTTCCATTTACATCCATTTACGTTCATTTATTTCCCACACGTGACATATGGTGATCTTTTACTGTAAAATGTTAAATCCCTTTTTGATCCTTCAAAACACATCAAGACACTGTAAACACCACATAACACCATTACAGTAGATGGACAAAATATTCAAACCCTGCAACACGCACTATGTTGAACCCCTGCACCCCCAAATCTCAATGTTTCAGCGCGCATGTTACCAAAAGTGATGTTAGGGGTTTGATTTTTTTCGTCCATTGGGGCTAATGCACTTCAGGTTACACGGTTACATTAACATTAAACTTTGGAGGCGAGGGGGTTGTACCGGATAGAAGGGGTTTGAATATGTCGTCCATCTACGGTAGGTTTTGAAGGTTGTTGGAGGAAAAAAAAAAAACATCACCCCGCCACATCCGAGCGTCCATGTTTTTTGGCAGGTGAAGAACACTGGTACCTTGGCGATGACCAGACTGGGAGAGTACTGATTTTGGGATAGTTTGGGGGTGTCAAGTGGCTAAGATGGATATAAATGACTAGTAAATAACTGGCAAGTAAAGTGAACATCTTGTTTATGTCATTTACTAAATTTAACAAGAAGTTAACACTGCATTTATAAAGTCAAATACTGATAAGTTAACATAGACTCACCAGGGCTTGACACATTTCTTGTGTCCAGCTCTTCCGTCCAACTCGTCAAGGCGCTCGTGCGGGGGAAGAAGTGGTGCAGCTCTATGTCCACGACGTGGTGGCGTCCAGAGTGCGTCCCGTACGTGAGCTCAAAGGCTTTCACAAGGCGGGTGAGTTTGATATGTTTGATCCGTGAGCCATTGAAAATACCTTCACCATGGGCTAGGAATTATACTATATACATAATAAACAACCTACATTATATAATTGATTGGAGATATTTTTGAACCCACAAATTCGGAATATTTACTAACCAAGCAGTAAAATGAGATGGGATAGGGACCCGGATAGGGGTATTTTTTCATGGCTCAAGTTGGGTTCCTGGGAGTTTGGCAGAGACCAGCAAAAATGCTATGTGGAAAAGCCAATGCATAGAATCACAATAAATTACTGGGTGTATTTTTCTATTTGGGCTACCCTCTGGTAAACATACAAAAAGCTATTGAAAATGACCATTAATAGTGGATTTTCCCATTAAAAATTGTGATTTTCAATAGCTATGTTAAATTACCAGAGGCTAGTAGATGTTAGTATATGATTGTCGATCTAAAGGTCCATGTAGAGATTGTCCATTACAAAGGCCGCCAGTGTTACAACATAAGACTCCGCGAAAGTTGTTTCTGAGTTTGCGGAAGTGAATTTTCATTTGGCGAAAGTTTATCTTGATGAGGGTGCTTGACCTCTTATTTTCCTAGGTGAGCTGAGAACTTTCTGAAGTGAATATTATTTATACTTGGAATTATATGATTTATATGACGGCGCTTAAAAAAAAACGGGGGCTGAAGCTGGGTGATTGTGGTGAACCAATCGCACTTGATGTACGAGCTTCGTAAAAGTGTGAATTGAGGAGGAGGTCTTCAAGTCGCGTTCCAGACATTGGGGGCCATGGTTTTGTATTTAGTTGGGTCCTCATTGGGGACCCTTATTTGCTAATTTCACGGTTCGTTTCGGTGAGACCCAGTGCAGATAGACAGTCCTTGTTCATTCAGATGTCATCAGATGCCTAAAATGGAGGTGCTGCACCATTTTCACGGCCAAATTGTTTTGAGGGATATGCCCTTACACAGGTTTTCAATAGATCTTGTCCGTGTATACATATGTGAGGTATCTCCAATGTTGATACCTCCAAATGGCCCCACAAGACATGTTCAAAAGAGCAGAGTGATCGATGACACCACTATCCCGCAGTATACTGGCCCGAAGGATGCACGCTTAACCATCTCCAAAGATGTGTGCAGTTGGGTCAGTACTGACTATCCTCTGGTTATTTAACAGTTTGCTATTGAAAATCCGCCATTTTTATTTTTTTTGTAGGTAAATCATCTGTAAATAACATCATCAATTTTCCATATAGCAAACTGTGTAGTTGACAGACGCTTGGTAGACTCGCGGTGCCAATAGCCTGTTTTTTACTTGTTTTTTTATCTTATTTTGCACTTGACTTAGAAGTTTGTCATGTGAGTTTGATTTTGTGCAACCAAAAATGGTCGGGGGTGTTTGGGGTGGGGGTTTTCGGGGGAGGTCTGGGGGGAGGCTCTTGATGTTCCGCTCTTAACTTGCATTGCAATTTTGAGACACTCCTGATGCTACACTCTTAAAGTTTTCCTTGCAATTTCAACACGCTCTTGATGCTACGCTCTTGGCTTTTTCCTGGCGGTCACACAAATCAGTGTCAGAGCATGGCGCTTACGATTGGTGGCCTCTGCATGTCAATCCATGTCAATCCCACCTTGAAAAAAGATGGCCAGTCGTGTCAGAAGATTTCAAGGCTATGGTGTACCAGTGCGTCTGGAGACAAAGTCTTGGACCCGTATCTCCCTTCGACTTCCACTATGGTTTTTTGGCGGCCATTTGGAGGTGCTTCCTACAATGGGGGCACCCCTAAATCGTCCATCCATAGTAGGATTTTCCATTATAAACCATCCATTTTGGGATACCCTCATTCTTAGGAAACCCCCATTTAAGATAAGTTGCAAATTTGATGGCGAGTTTCATGTTAATTCCATAAAAAAACGCCACTAGTGTAGCTAGTTACCCCAGGGCTCTCAACCAGCATTTGCTTGATGAACAAGACCCCCGGACTGCGGAGTTCAGCTGTAAAAAATGATGTTTCTATCAATGGATTGGTTTAAGGGAAAATTTACAGGAAAGCCCCAGATTTAATGGGAAAATCTATGGTTTCCTGTAGAATTACCCTTAAACCAATCCATTGATTCTAGGACTGTTTCCAGATATCGGTTGAAAGCGGATAGATTGCGTTTTACTTGCTGCCCACCACTGGTGCCCTCCTTGTCCATTTGCCAGGTTCTACTTCAACCTGGCGAAGCCCGAGAGGTTTCGTTTGAGCTCAAGAGGCTCCAGATAGAATCAACGTTTCCACCTCTACTTGTTGGTTTCAAAGTGACATTTCAAAGCTCAATGAGTAAGCACATGATCAATTCTCCATCTTTGCTGCTGGATTTTCCCAGATGTTTGCTGCTTGAAACTTGAAACCCAAGGAAATCCAAACAATTTTGTGTACTCAGACCTGGTTAAGTATGGAAAATGCTCGATTCATAGATGCTAATTAAAAAATGATTTACCTATGAAGAAATGCAGATGTTCCAGTGATTTCACCGTGAAATCCCATGGATCCTTTATGAAAAATGATGATTTCCCCGTTCCTCCTGCCGGATCCCTGGGTCCCACTGCTCCGGCGACAGGTCTGATCTCAGCTTCCACGGCTCGGATGGTCGCCTCGTCGCGGAGCCGGGGGACTTTCACTTGTGGATCTCACAGTCCTCGGTGCGACTCGGGATGGGTTCGGGATCTCATGGGGATTTCACCAAGAATTTGGGATGTGAAAAAAACTGTGGATGGTTGCGAAATCCACCAGTTGAAAACACTGATTTATCATGATTTATCATGGTTTATCCCATTATTTATAGGGCTTTAACATGTTTTAACATGTTTTAACATGTTTTAAATTGTTTTAACATGTTTTTAGAAAACCAACTATCATGGGGTTAATGATGGGATATAATGGGATGTAACCAACATTTTTTAATATAAAGAAAACACATGTAACCATGAAATCCTGATATAAGGGTGGACTTAAGTCTTGAACAATGCTATAATCGATGATGACTCAATCAGGACCAACAAGTCTGCTGGGTTTGCCTGAACATGGGAATATAACCATGGTTTTTAATATGTTTTAATGGGCATATTGAATGACAGCACGACAGGACAAGAACGGGAATGTTGGTGAATCCGTCTTGGAAAGCTGACGTTGAGCTTCAAAAACAACGCAGAGATGTTCAATTTCAAGGTCCTAAATTTGCTGGTTGGTGGTTTGGAACATGTTTTATTTGTCCATATATTGGGAATAATCATCCAAACTGACTAATATTTTTCAGAGGGGTTGAAACCACCAACCAGGATGGATCTAGAGCTTCTATGCAATCCAAGAAGCAAACTGGCTCCTGAAATATCAAAACAATGATAAGAGTGACAGCAGATGAATTCAAATTGTCAAATCAGTCGCGTGTCCTTCAACTTGTTTGGATGCTCCAAACACAGGCTTGCAAGATTGGAAGGAGCAATGGCTAACCTTCTCGAATTTTCGGAAGGTTGATTCCATGCCCATGTGTTGTTGGTTATCTTGGAGATCGTGGCTGCATAAACCCATATGGTTTGCGAATGTTGTTTTCCGCTTACACCTCCATTATATCACCAGACAAATCACCAAACATATATCACCTGAAACATGTTTCTGGTTGGTGGTTTGGACCATTTTTTATTTGTCCATATATTGGGAATGTCATCATCCCAAGTGACTCATATTTTTCAGAGGGGTTGAAACCACCAAGCAGATAGTTCTATGTACCATAAACCATAGTTAAACCACCTATAAGGCAACTTAGCTATCTTACCACCGATATACCACCAATCAATGGATTGGTTTAAGGGTAATTCTACAGGAAACCATCGATTTTCCCATGAAATATGGGGCTTTCCTGTAATTTTTCCCAACCAATCCATTGAACCAAGCAGGTTGGTGATATTCCACTCTGTCCCCATGAGAAAGAAATCCCCATGGCGCTAGGCGTCTGGGGAGGCAGTCACATTTCAACTGCTCCCGAGCAATGTGAATGGCCACTTGGTGAACATCAACTGTGGATGATACTGTGGATGGAAGAACTCCTGCACCACCTTGGATAATATGGGATAATATGGGATAACATGGGATACTATGGGATAATATGGGATAATATGGGATAATATGGGATAATATGGGATAATATGGGATAACATGGGATAACATGGGATAATATGGGATAACATGGGATACTATGGGATAATATGGGATAATATGGGATAATATGGGATCATATGGGATAATATGGGATAACATGGGATAACATGGGATAACATGGGATAACATGGGATAACATGGGATAATATGGGATAATATGGGATAATATGGGATAATATGGGATAATACGGGATAATATGGGATACTATGGGATACTATGGGATAATATGGGATAATTTGGGATAATATGGGATACTATGGGATACTATGGGATAATATGGGATAATATGGGATAATATGGGATAATATGGGATAATATGGGATCATATGGGATCATATGGGATCATATGGGATAATATGGGATCATATGGCATACTATGGGATAATATGGGATAATATGGGATAATATGGGATAATATGGGATAACATGGGATAACATGGGATAACATGGGATAACATGGGATAATATGGGATAATATGGGATAATATGGGATAATATGGGATAATATGGGATAACATGGGATAACATGGGATAACATGGGATAATATGGGATAATATGGGATAACATGGGATACCATGGGATAATATGGGATAATATGGGATACTATGGGATCATAAGGGATAATACGGGATAATATGGGATACTATGGGATAATATGGGATAATATGGGATAATTTGGGATAATATGGGATACTATGGGATACTATGGGATAATATGGGATAATATGGGATAATATGGGATAATATGGGATAATATGGGATAATATGGGATAATATGGGATAATATGGGATAATATGGGATAATATGGGATAATATGGGATAATATGGGATAATATGGGATAATATGGGATAATATGGAATATCATGTTAATGTAGGAATAATGATATGGAATATGGAATAATAATAGTGAATCATATGGAATCATATCGCGTTATATCTTTAGTGATTAATAGATTTAATAGTGAAGAATGGTAATATGTGATAATAATATGGAATATGTAGAGTTCATATAATATGATGCTTTATATGGCACAAACATGGGGGTTTCAATAATGCTAGAGCTGCTAAGTCACCATATGTCACCGTGCTTGGATGATGCCCCATTATTGTCCCCCCATGAGGACTGGGAAAGCGACACATATTAGAGAAATATCAGTTGTTTAATCTCTAAAAATAGAAAATGATGAAAGCTAGTGTTTTTTTTTTCTCCAAAGTATCCATGTGATTTAACTTAAGGTAAAACAAGTGAAGTCATATCATTTATAGTACAGTATATGACTCTCACAATTCAATATTAAATATGATGATATATCATGATATGATGACCTTGTATTTCCATTATATGATGGATGACCCATGTTTTGTGACCATGACACATATCATGTCATGTCAAATCATTTCCGAATATTGTTGAGATGAAACGATCGACAATTACATGTTGATAAACACATTGGTAAATTTGGGAGGTGAACAATATTATTTGCAATGTGTTTACCAATGTAGAATAATACAAACAACGGTTGGTTGGTGGTCTCCAATGTGTAACATCCTATAACAAATGGTTGGTGGTTTCAAACATTTTTTATTGTCCATAATATATGGGATAATCCTTCCCATTGATTACAGTAATATTTTTCAAGATGGTTGAAACCACCAACCAGATAATGTAGACTATACCACATCATTGGCTGGTGGTTTCAAATCGCTCTGGCTTATATTGTTAATGGACCACTATGGCTAGGGATGGCTTCGATTCCAAGAATGAGGTTACCTTCTGGTAATTTAACATAGCTATGGAAAATCACCATGCTATTACTGTAATGGGAAAATCTACTATTTCTATGGCAATTTTCAACAGCTATGTTAGTTTACCAGAGGGTACTTTTATCTTTCCTCACCTACACAGAAAGATGATCATATGTTTGGTGTGGCTTTGAAACAAATGAAACAAACAGTAGATATTGCCCTTGGACAAAGGGAATACTTATGTTCAAAACAAAACCGCAAAATCATGGGAACATTGTATTAACTTAATCCTTTCTGAATTCAAACTATTGGTTATTATATGAACAGGTATTATTACCCTATCGGTTAGATAAACTTCTATAGCCCTATAGCCTATTGGTATTATAACTTCTGTCCAAAGTTGGTAACTTTTTGCACTCCAGCTCAGGCAAAGTCAACGAGCACTTCACACCTGGGCCTCGCGTTTGACGTCGCCCATGATGCCCACTGTACAGCCGCAGTTGGGCCTTCAGGCTGAACTGCAACAGCTACAGATAGAAGTTTCTTCCACTTGGGGCAGCTCTGATATGCTCTGATTGCTCCAGAAGAGCGCTGCAGGGAATTCGTTTTTTGGCCAGTGGGTAGCATCAGTTTAGTGCAACGCCATCTACGTCACTTCCTGTTTTTTTAAGCGTTTCAGTTGCCAAAACCTGTCATTGCCTATGACACCATATGATAGGGCATCGATATTGGTCCAAGCCTACTGGAATCACGTCCAGGACAGCCTTGAAAAAGACAGCCTTTACGTCAGTGGCTAATGTCCAGCGCCCAGAAAATTGGAAAATTGCCGGGATTTGTTGAAGTCAACTGGGCCGCTTGAGCTTTAAGCCAGATTTTGGTCACGTTCGTCCCATCGTGTTCCATCTCACTTTGGGTGGCCAACACTGGCCAAGCTGCAAAAGACATAAAGTGTGCAGCACATTGGTTGATTCACTGGTTTGACATGTTCGACCCGCAGGAAACGACCAAGATATTTAACGCATAGATCATACATGATCATACATCTGCGTAAATTATAACGACCGAACCCTGTTCTCCCGAAGCCTGGAAATCATGGTTTATTTTAGGGAAATCATCCCCAAATGGCCCAACAATTCAGGTTAGTGAATTATTGTAATTTACCCAGATAGATGTATACTTGTATGCATATGGGAGTCGTTCTAAAACCCATGCAAGACTTTGAGTATTCCAGTGGCAGATATGGATGTGTGTTTTTGCTGCAGTGGTGAAAGACCGCGAAAGGGCGGCGAAAGGTTCGCGAAAGGTCCAAATACACCTATATGACTAGATGTATGTGATATAGTATTCCTGCTTGGCAGTTACAGTTGCATTCATGAAAGATAGGAATGGGTTTTAGTATTGGAACTGAAACACCCTCACATCCTCTCATGAAACATGAGTCAGTTTAACAAAAAAAAACACATTTTTGTAGGCGAGAAATCCGCGAAAGGTTCGCGAAAGGCTGGCGAAAGGCGAGTCTGCCAGGATCCCACCTTGGCCCACCTTCACTTGTGTTTCCACTGTCGGGCACTGTGTAAAACATTGTAAAACGACTTAGGTGAATGCTTCCACTTCCTCGTTTGAATTATGTTTAAGGTGATGTTTCCAATGTAATCCTCATGTAAACCTTCAGTACGAAATATGCATGCGAAGACATGATCATATTCCCTGTCCCGATTCTGCTGGGGCGGGAAAGGTTCGCGAAAGAGCGGCGTAAGGGCAGTTTTGGGGTACCATGATTTTGAACAAACCCCCATATGCATGATTATGGTATCTATGTTATACGGTGCGTTCCTCCTTACTTCTGCAGGTTTCGGCACAAACAGATGAATAAATAAATAAATAAATAAATGGATAATATGAATACACGTAGATATATACTATACGTAGATTATGTAAGATAATACAATATAATACAATATGATATGATACATTCTAAGACGTTTTTCATTATGTTATATCATCTTATATTTTTGTATTTGATTATAATATATGACATGGTGACATGGTATAATGACATACCGATATAGCAACAAAAGAGCAAATCAGAAAATATCCATTACAACTCTACCGCCTCTCCAAGATGGTGTTGTGCATTGCTAAATGCTGCCTCCTAGCATGGCGATGTGCAGATCTTTTGTAGACGGGCGTGCGGCACCGGTCGCTGCCTCGTTCGCTTGATGTCGTTGAAGACGCCGAAAATAGAGCACGAAGCAAGAAAAGAAAGCAGCCTTTCTTTGGGTGGTTTCGTGCTGGTAACGGGATTCTGATTGTGATACCCTCTGGTTATTTGTTACAGTTCGCCATGGTTAAGCCATGGCCCTAATCGAAATAGATGGTTTACCGAACTTTAAAATGGTGGATCTTTCCATGGCTATTGCTGTTAGTCATAACCAAATGGTATTCACCAAGGAATCTTGGTTGGTATAATCTTGGTATCCCAGAACTCATCAGCCAACCACGGGGAATATCACGCACCCTCTGGAGATGTGTGACAACTATGGACCCTATGGAATCTGGTGCTGTTGTTTTCCATAGGGATTCATATTCCCCTGGGATACTCAAAAGAATTCTCATGATTATCCAGAATGTGCCATAGATACTATCATAGCATAATGCTGAGTTATAGCATAACGTTGCATAATGCCGATTCTGCTTTTGCCACCAGTCACCAGTAATATCCAGTAATTAATTATATAGGCTCTTTGTAGCCATCACTATCCCCAATTACCATAGGAGCCAAGTCCGACGTGCCCTGAGGTAGTAGTGGTGATATTCTACGCCGGATAGGACCGGAGAGACGGGAGAGGTTGGGTAGATGAAGCCCAATTTACGGCTTAAATTTCATATTGAATGGGGACGGGTTTGATCAGACCCATGGGTTTAACCATGAGATTTCTGGCTACTCCAAATTTTCAGGCACCAAAAATGGGATTACGGCAACCTTTTTTTCGTGAAAAATGGTCAGAGACCAAAGTTCAAATACGTCTGTTCAATGGTTCTAGGTTGAACATTTTTTCCATACACACAGGCAGATATCCCAAGAGTGCGGCCTGGCAAGCTGTGGCCAAGCGCGGATCATCCTCCAAGCTGCCCACCGATGAGTCATTTCTGCAGATCTAGCCAAGTCTATATGGGCTATAAATCGGTATATAAACGGTATACCCTCTGGTTATTTGCTTCATAGCCATGGAAAATGGCGAATTTATAGATGGTTTACCTATTAAAAATGGTGATTTTCCATGGCTATGTTAAATAACCAGATGGCAAATGCAAACAAAAACATGGGGTATAAACGGAATAAATGGTATAAATTGCAAATAATTCATCAACAATCATCAGCAACATCCTCCTTGGCATGGTTCATCGGCATTAGTGTTGCGTTTATGGTACCCTCGTCAGGCTAGTGAGAGAAAACTACGGTATATAGTCAGTACCTTTTGTTCACGACTCAACATTTCTTAGTTGGAGATACCCTCCGATAATCAAAAAAGTGGCAAGGGGAAATTCCTCATCTATAGACTGGTTGGTGGTTTGGAACACTTTTTATTTTTCCATATATTGGGAATAATAATCCCAACCAACTGACAAATATTTTCAGAGGAGTTGAAACCACCAACCAGATATAGATGATATAGTCCCTTTGATATTTAAAACAACCTCCATTAAAAAGGGTGGGGTTCCATTGCCACGTTTGATTACGAGAGGCTACGGCGGACGCCCTATCCTGAGTTGTTTGTGGTTGGCAAACTTTCCCACATCCATCCAGATCGTTGCTATCCCAGTTGGTGGTTTCAACATTTATCAACACGTTTCCACTCATGACCATTCTTACCACTTACTGCGATGATAGTTCCCAATTGACATATGTGTAGCGTTCTTTGTAGGGACTTCCATTGATTGGATGCCCCTCCCATCAGAGTCACAAGCACTTCTCATTCTTCTGGGGTGTCAATGTAAGAGTGGTATGGGAAACTTGCGGGAGGTCCCATCATATGGTCTCTTCAAACTTCATCTTCGTTCGTAATATCTCCAATTTTACTAACCAGTATACGACCATTTGGGGAAGGTTGGGTCGCCACCATTTGCCTTTCGTATTCCATGTAAAGCAATAGCCAGCGGGCCAAATGTGCTCAAAACTTGGTAGGCTTTGAAGGTGAGCTGCTTCAAGAATGGAAGATTCGGATTCATTTGAAAAGAATTGGACGGTAAACTACTCGAAACATGATGCTTTGGAACCTTATTTGGCAGTGTGTCAAAACCTTGTACCCCTTCTGTTCACATCAAAATAGCTGGGATTTTATGGATGTTCATCCCATTAAAAATGGTATTTTCATAGGTATTGATCCATACCCACTTTCGTCCTGAAAAATGGAGTCCTTATGGCTCAGATGGCCATAGGATGGGGAAGGCAGATCCCACATGTCCTTGAGGAAAAGGTGCTGGAAGTTCTTTGATGGGAAGGCCTCGCGAGCGTTTGGTGAAGATGGTGAAACGACTGAGAAAGCTATCGGAGTTATCACCAACCATGGTTTATTCATTAGGGGGGTACTCCTCCAATAGTCATTTCATCATATTTCATCTAATACCTTTTTTTTATGGTACCCTCCCAATTCAACAGTTGTTAGGGTATTATTAATCCAGGCTTGAACTTTTTTTACTAACAAAGATTTGTTGAACATATCCAAAACACAATGTGACGATGGTAGCGAAGTATGGATTATTCACCAAACCCAACATGTAAAAGGATTTAAACATGGGGGATTCTCAAAATTGCCAGTTCCAAAGTATGTGTTTTTATCCACGAAAAAAAACAGAAACAACAAATGTTGGATGATTTTGAGGCACCCTTCATCTTTCACTAATCAAATCATCTAAAATCCATCGCTGAAACCAGCCTCAACTCAACTCATTCCCGGAGTCTGATACGTTTTGCTATTAGCCTCTGGTAATGACTGTTACAGTTTGCGAACTGGAAAATGGCCATAGGAATAGTGAGTTTTCCCATTAAAAAGGGTGATTTACCATAGTTTTTTGTATGTTTACCAGAGGGTAAGAGTTTTCAAACTGGAAAGTGAATGGCCCATTGGGTTTGATGATTTACACTTTTTAAATCATGATGTTCCTGTTCGCAAACTATGAAATTACCAGAGGGTATGTATCATCTAGAAATGATTCTAAAAGTTCAGTTCTGGCATGCACCGCATACCCTCTGGTAAACTAACGTAACTATGGATAATCACCATTTTTAATGGGTAAATCCATAAAATCCACTATAAATGGCCATGTTCAATAGCTATACGTTACATTACCAGAGGGTAGCTCATATTTATGCACCTTCACAGTGCAAGAGGTTTCGACCGATCAAAGCCGGAAGCCGCGATTTCGGAGATTTCGGTATGGTGTGGATTTATTAACATGGTATTTTGAACCATAGTTACAAATCTAGTGCCAACCAAGCTGCCCTGAAATGTGGTCATTGTTTCATCGTTTCCCTTGTGACTTCCAGAAGCTTGGAGTTCCCACCATTTGGATCTTCGTTTTTAGGAATTGAGTCTTAAGATTTTCAATGTCTATACACATCTATATACTATATATACACACATCTACATACTATTATATATATACACATTAGATTACATTAGTATAATATATATATATGTAGATGTATATGATATACAATGTATAATGATGTATATAAATCTGGGTAAATTATAACGACCTCACTACGACCTCACTACGACCTCACTGGGAATCATGGTTAGTAAGGGAAATCATCCCCAAATGGCCTTAATTCAGGAGTCAGCGGGGGGTGGGCAGGGACCGCAAGAAGTTGGTGGCCTTAATTCAGGTTAGTGAATTATTATAATTTACCCAGATAAATGTATATATTTGTTATACACACAAATATACTTCCTGAAGTCCAAAAAGGCGACCCAAACTACCCAAACAGCATGCTGCAGGGTGGCAGGGGCAACGACAGCTGTGAGCCTGGCGAAGACTTCTTGTTTTTATGGCGTGTCTCAGTTGTCTCCTGCATAGAATTGATGTGGTGTGTACATTATAATCATATATGTCTATATTATATATTATATATATATTGTATGTATATATATATATATATATGTATATAGGTGTGTATACACATATATATATATATTATGGATATTTTCAGACTCAGGGTCAGCCATTGGTGAAACCATCCCTAGACAAATCCCGATGATTGGTGAGGAACCCATTTATCGAGTTTACTGTTACTGTTGACATTCCAGTGCCCAGTTGCTGAAGACTCCTGATGCAACAATCCATTGAGACATCTGATGGTAAAATACATTAAATACATGAACAATATCATGACAAGAAGCTAGGAAGATAGTTAAATTAGTTCGCGTATATTTACATATTAGGATCCAGAAATATGTTCTGCACACGTGACCAGATCAAGCTATTGAAGAGTAAGATCCAAGCTACAAAAACTCCAATTCAACCGCTAAAACTTATATATTGGAAACTGGGATTAAGGCGATTTGTCTTCATAATTTGTATCAATGCATCACAAAAAAATCAACTGGTTTCGCTTCGGGAACTATGGCAGAATCCATTTATTCAACTTGGCTCAACTATTTCAGATGGCTTGAAGATGATAGCTGGTCCAGATTGGTGAATTATCCTCAACCCAACGTTTGAAAAGGTGATAGATAGTCGGAGTTTGACATTTTGAGGGTTTACAACATAGTTTCACCGAAGCAAAAAGAGATATTGCAGGATATGTATGACCCATGTCAACAGTCTTGGAATTGATGACACAGCTAAGATGGGTAATGCCACATTGACCACAGGGTAACGACAGGTGATCAGCCAAACCGACCATTTTTTGAACCATATTTTGGGGATCAACATCCATTCATTATATAGCTACTTTGGTGTTCACCAGCTTGCCAGGGTTTTGACCTGTGGCCCCGCCTATCCCAAAGCTTGGTTTTCACACTCAGAAAATTGCCAGCGACAAGGCATTCGTGGGACCATAGCTTTGTGCTCTGCATTGATCATGGCTACAGACTTCGTTTTATTTTTTTCTAGCTATTTTTTTCATTTTTTTCCCTTTTGATTGAAGAATTTGATGAGTTTTTGGCACCAGGGTATTTTAATTATGTTTTTGTACCATAAAATCCCATTAAAATACCATAAAATCCCATTATGTCCCAGCCATTCTTCCCTTCCTGGGGATATATTTTTGGACGCCAGGTGCTTACAGAGGCCTCCAGCCTTCTCTTAGACGAGATCTCGGGATGCCGCCTGGCTGCCACCGCTTGTCCAGGAAGCGAACCGCCTGTTGATTACCTGGGGTCATACAATGTGGGGCCCCCAAACGTATGAGTTGGTTTATAACCCCATCTAACTATGGTTATAACATGTTATAACTACCATAAACCCTAGATAACCCTAGTGAAATTGTAGTTATGTTCACCAACTTAGCTATCTTGGGGGCCCCACATTGTACTACCCAACTTTTTCGGTGGATGGAAGAAATCCTGCGCCTCCCTCCCTCACCTCGCCGCCAACGTCGCCAGCTTCGCCAGCTTCGCCACGTCATGTCTACAGCTTCTGTGCTAGCCATGTCTACAGCGTCACTCAAGCATCGCATCAGCTCTTTGGGCCTCGGGCCCGAATGCTATTTGCTAGAAAAAATGCCAGATGAAGAAAATATGTCAGATAGAATGTCAGATAGAATGTCAGAATGTCAGATAAGATCGCAGTGAATATATGTCCGACGGAAATTCAGAAGAATGTCAGATAGAATGACAGTATGGTCATCAGATACAAGGGTCAGTTGGCGGGGATCACCTGAGCAAAGTCATGTGTTTTATGATGATGACCAAATATGATGAAATATTACTAAATGACCAATGATTGTTTCAGGAACATACACATACGTATATTATTAAAAAAAAAGTAATAAATATATATATAAGTCTGATAATGATAGTAATGTCAACCCCGGATTAATAAACCATAGTTTATTAGTTCGGGGGGTACTTCCCCAATAGTCATTTCATCTGATACTTAAATGATACCCCCCAATTAAACAGCCGGTTGGGGTTTATTAATCCAGGCTTGACATTTAGCAACAGTCAACAGGTCAATTCAGGAATAGCCCAGGAACCCCCTGGGTAACCGAAAAAGACCACGGAAAAAAAAACCTGTACGAAAGATGGGATGTCTCCGATATATAACTGCAATATATAGGATTTATATAATGATTATATAGAGTTATGATCCGGTTTTAAGCTGCGATCAACATCCAACTAATACTAATCATCCATCGACATGACAAAGTGTTGAATCATTAAGAACACCTTACTAAATATGGATTTAAACTGGTTCAACCGATTTTTGAGGCACCCAAAATTGGGAAACTTCGATCATTCTATGATCGGGGGATGGGGTATCGGATATATTGGTCGTCGCAAAGCACGATGGCAGGAGAAATTTTCTCAGCAGGCGTCCAAAACCAAACCGTCCAAAACCAAACCGTCCAAAACCAAATTTGTATATCAAGGTTATTTGTATTAGTTCCAAGGTGGCTGAACAGGAACACCAAAATCCATGAAATCCCTTGAAGTTCCAATGAGAAGAAGGCGACGACAGAAGGCCTTATGGGCTGCCGCAAGCCAGGATCCATTCATGTATGTTGCAAGTTGCAACCCTAATGTTTGTTGAATAGATCTTGGTGTTGGTGCTTAATATTCTAAAATGTGTTTGTCATCTACAAATATCATGTGGCAATCAAGAAAAACATAGATGAACATATTATAAAATATCCTCCTCGCAGTAAAGTTGCCGTTCTGCTTCACATTTCATCACTTTTGTTCTTGGTATCCCCCACGATTCCCATAACAAATCCACACTTTCTTGTCGTGGTCATTCCAGGTGCCATGGAGGTGCTTCCAGTGCTTCCAATGACTTGGTTTTTCACAGGTCCCCTGCAGCAACATTGTTAACATGCAACCTGCGTGGCTAAGGCCCTGTGGGCTTGACGAATGCGAATGCCAATTCCTCAGCATCGGCCACGCCACGGCGGGTTTGGAGCTGGTGATCCATCCCTGGTGACGATCCAAAATTGACATTCCTGTTGGGTGGGTTGAAAATATCTAGCCAGACAACAAAATCTGGTTGGTGGTTTGGAACATGAATTTTATTTTCCCCAATAGTTGGGATATTGGGATGATGATCCAATCTGACGAACTCCGTCATTTTTCAGGGGGGTAGGTACACCACCAATGAGAAATTCCTAAAGACAGGGGTTCAAAATGATTCGAACACGACCAAGCTGAACAAATAGCCAAAAACAAAAATCAAACATAAAGACTTGCATTTGCAGTAAGTATTTAATAGAGCCCGGACATACGTGCGTGTGTGAGGAAGCACAATGTGGGGGCCCTAAGATGGGCAATTTGTTTGTGACTACAATCAGATTTGGATTTATAGTGACTGCTGACTTGGTTAACATAAATCAACACTAATATAATTTGGGGGCTCCACATCGTCATAGTTTGTCAACCGTTTTTGCTTGGGATGATCCCGTAAAATCAATGGGAATGACTCAGGATCCAACAGATAGGCCTGATACATATAGGCCTTACATATGGAATCGGAACCTCCAATTTAAAATCGGTTCCTGAAGATCTCCCATTGATAAAAGCTGTTTCCGGTGAAATACCATGTATACATATGTGTACTAGCTACTAACACCGTGAAATCAGGAAACAAAAGAGGCCCAACTTGCATGAAATGCATCCACGTTTAAACCCTAAAGAGCCGCCTTGGGGTTGCAGCCTCCATGGGTTTGAAAAGATCATTTCTCCATCACACATGGTCACTTTTTGAAGGTTCCATTTGAGTTTCTGGTGGCTAAGGATGATTTTAGGAGGAAATCGCCCTCTTTCAGGGCCTGACCACCTGACTCAAGCAGTTTTTAGGGATGTGCCATTGAGCAGGGCCCCCAAACCGCTAAAACCGCTGGTAGTTGATGCAGATGTGGCTTTAATGGGAATCACAAAATGGCTCATGATCAAAATATACACATCAGAAAACACTTGGAAACACTATTCACCAGCCAGATCTAACCATCCCAGAATTTTTGATGGTCTTTTTGGTTGAATATGCAGAGAAAAACCATCTTTGGATGGCAAAATGCAGTAGACTCCATGGCAAAAACACGGACGCTAAAACCGAGAAACTGCCGGGACACCCGGGCTGAGGCCCAGTCCAATCTACCCAGGACTACTGGGCACCAGTCGAATGGGTCGGTCTATGGAGTCATGTTGGATGATTTAATGATATTTGTTGATATTCACTAGTTAGATCCTCAGTTGCTTGCCAAATCCCAAATTTTCTGATGGTTAAAACATGTTGGGTAGGCACCAGGGTGGGCCAGACGAGTTGTAGGGTGGGCCAAATTGATACAAATTGTGGGTTAGTTTACATCATCCCAAGTAGGAGTGTACCCAGTCATAAACCTCTATTGGGATAGTTTATCTGGTTGGTGGTTTGGAACTATATTGGGAATATATTTTCCCAACTGACTTTGATATTTTTCAGAGGGGTAGGTATGCCAACCAGTTATTGATGTTTTTTGTGTTCACTTCCTGTCATTTCAGATATGTTTAAATCATTGAACATATGATTTCCTTCGATACCATGACCTACAAATGGGGCGGATTCACGGACTTCAATAAATGGTAAGAAACTATTGCGAAGTCACTGTAAATGAATGTAAATGATGGTGAGTCAAGGAACCACCCATGATTCACATGATGGACTTGTGTTAGCTTGCTGAATTATTACAGCATAATTGAGCCAGATGATGGTCGCGAAATCCTGCACCAGTTGGTAGATATCAACTCGTGCAGGATTTCGCAACCATCCACAATATTAAGTATTAATCACTATCATTAGTTAGATCCTCAGTTGCTTGCTAAATCCCAAATTTTCTCATGGTTAACACATGTTAAAAGCACCATATGGCCAGACGAGTTGTAGGGTGGGCCAAATTGATACAAATTGTGGGTTATTTTACATCATCCCAAGTAGGAGTGTACCCAGTCATAAACCTCTATTGGGATAGTTTATCTGGTTGGTGGTTTGGAACATTTTTTAATTTTCCATATATTGGGAATATATTTCCCCAACTGACTTTGATATTTTTCAGAGGGGTAGGTATGCCAACCAGTTTATGATTGGGTTTAGCACATGGTTCAATTTTGATTCGTTTGATTTGTCAAAGATGTTTTCCTTCATCAACAGCTTCAGAAGCGACAGGGGTAAGCTCTTATCAATGCCCCCAATAAAACGATCCAACTACCATCTGGTTATTTAACATAGCCATGGAAGCCATGGCCCATAGAAATAGATGATTTTCCCAGCTAGAAACCTCCATTTATGAGTGATTTTCCATGGCTATGTTGAATAACCAGATGGTAATCCCATCGGTGTTTCATATTGCTGGGATCGTTCCCGTGTATGGTTTTCGTGATGTCGTTGCGACCTCAACGTGAAGGTTTCTTAGTTGATGTTGTGGCACGCTGCCCCGAAACTCAGGATGTTGAAGCCCCCAAAAATATCGATATGGGTTTGTGAGAAGATTAAGGTACCAAGATACATCCAGTGTTTTTTTCTTCACTATCATGACTTTTTTTTGGGTATACGTATACCCCATTCTCAGATACATCTATTGGTCTATTGGGTTTGTTTGAAATCCGCTGGTTAATCATCATTTTGTGATTAAAATAGCCATTTTCAGACACATCCTCATTTAGCTTCTTCCTGTGCGCCTGTCAGGACTTCCAACATGCGAAAGGCATCATGCCCAGTTGTTTTGTGTTTTTCTTCTGTTTTTTTTCTATCTGATTTCCTGAGTACAGTAACCAGGGTGGATTAAGAATATGAACAATATGTTTTTTTTTTTTTCCGGTGCGAAATGACATGTTGACACGATCTGGCCACTCCACGAGAATAAGCCAGTCAAATTGAATATATATATAATTATATATATACACATGACATGTCCATATATATCCTTTGATTTTATCCAATTCTTATGGTAGTTTTTTTGACCAATGGATCATCCAATTGACCTACCCGGAGGGGGCCCCGCCGTGCAGTTGTTTACGGATTCTTTACCCTTTGGTTCTCTGACATAGCTATATATTTTTATAGGTAAATAATTAGTCTATAAACGTGTATATATATAATATGCAAATGGGTCATTTCCCATAGCTATGTTCAATTGCCAGAAGGTAGATTTGGTATTGAATCTTCAGGCGGATCCACATTTTGTGATCTCTTCATTACCCGACCCATCCCCACTCAAGGTTTCTTCACTGGGTCCATCCATGTACTGTACTGCAAATCAAAGTCAGAGATATGAACCGCGGATATTCAATGTTTGCTGATCTTGTTGGATTTGTTTAAGGGAAAAACTACAGGAAACCTCTATATTTGATAGGTAAAGCCATGGTTTCCGGTTAAGATTTTTCCTTTAGACCAATCCATTGCTGATTTGTGTCTTTGTGAGACTGCCACTTAGTCACTCGCGCAACATCAAACGAGCGCAAGGATTGTTCTGCCACTTAGCCCACGAAGTCCACCGTCACAGGCCCCCCAATGTATGGGGTCTATATAAACCCTTAGTACACTGAGGTATGACCATCCATCAACATGGGTAGCCAATACAGAAGTGATCTTTTGTGTGTGTATTCCAAACATATATGTAAATTAGACTATAAACAATATATATATATGTGTAAATTATACTTTGTACACGTGTATTTACACGCACACTGAATATATAGATGCAATTACACGGGTTATTCCATGAATATATGTACCCTCTGCAAAACTGAAACCATGGAATTCACCATGTTTTTCAACATGAGAAATCATCGAACTCCATGGGGCCTTAAATAGCATACATCTGCACCATAGCTATGTTAGTTTACTGGAGGCTACATGAATATACCTCAAAAGATCCGATCCGAAAGCAAGAAAAATCACTATTTTTGAAGCGGATGACTGACCAACTACTAGCATTTTAGGGCTTACTATATCTGGTTGATGGTGACTGGAACATGAATGGATTATGACTTTCCAGAAACAGTTGGGAATGTCATCATCCCAACTGACGAACTCATATTTTTCAGAGGGCTAGGGCTCAACCACCAAGCAGATTATTGACCACCATCCCAAAGGATTCCACTAATCCAGGATTCCACCAAAAATATCCATTACTATCCCATGAAAAATCACCATTTTTATGCAAGTTCCAGTCATGAATGGATGAATTTTATGCGCCAAGACTCTAAGCACAACACATGATCACATATCACATAATGGTTATATCACCATTATCATGGCCATATCTAATCATATTTCTAACCATCATAACTTATCTCACGTTTTATAGTTATTTACTAACCATTAAAAGCTCTATAGCTGATTATACAATGGATATGTTTGTTCTTGAAAATGGTTAGAAATATCCATGGTGCTTCCAGTCGGGATAGTTCTAACCTGAGGCTGATCTGGGTCCCTTGGCTTCCTAGCAGTGGCGGGACCTTTTTAGCCCCTGGCAGGCTTGATGATTTAAATGGCATAAAAATATGGGATTTAACCATCAAACATTCATATAGGTAGTTGATATAGTTGATACATATTGATAAATGATGATTGGTTGATGATTAGTTCGGGGATTATACTACCCTTCATATATTGGGGATTAGAATAAGGGGAATCCCTATAAACCAACCAGTATGTCATGGAATGATAGAGGGATTTTGAACACAGCTCAATGTTTTTTTTGTGTCCGACAATTGGATGATGCGAACATTGTTTATAAGGTTCTAGGTCAACCAAGTGGTTAGATGGTTAGATACGAACTAGTATTTTAATATGACTTTCATATGTTTTGTTTTTCAACGGTAAAATTATTCCTAACCAGTTATTTTTGTTGACAGGTATCTAAAATCCACCATGATAAGGTTTATGCACTTGCCATGTTTTTAATGTAAATTATGTAATAAATATTCGTACATTATGATCGAAATTATGAAATATTAACTGTGATATGAATTATGAGAAGGTTTGCCTCAGCAACATGTTTATATATATATATACATATATATATATTGTTTCGCTCATTCATTTGTTTCTAAAACTTAAGAACTATGATGGCAAACCAACAAGCCCAACCACCAGTTGTCTAGACGTTTTCCCAAATTTAGAAGTCCTGGGCTCGACCCTTCCAGTACTGATCAATCGTAGGTGATAGGTTTGTTCACATGTGGGTGAATACAGGTAGTTGGTGAATAATTATTGAAACATGTGTGGATGAAAATCACAAAAGCATATGTATCTATAATACATATGATGCAATGCAATGCAATGAAATGCAACGCAATTCAATGCAATGCAATGCAATGCAATGCAATGTAATGTAATGTAATATGATGTAATGTATGTAAGTACACATATGTAGGGAGGATTGGCCGGTGAAGGGATACTTTACAGCTGCAAATAAGTTGTTTGTTGGGGAATGGAGGTTATTTTCTGCAGGTAATACAAAAGAGACACTGCGGAATCCATGAGTGGTAGGTGTTTTCCCATTCCTAGTGGTCATGTTCCATTGCAATGCTCGATCACCAAAAGGTATCCTCCACAATACGTTTTTTTTAAAACCCTGAAATGATAATGCCTATTGTTTTTTGAGAGAAACTAGGCGACATCATAGACATCCATTGATCCTGAATATTTGGGGATTATGATATAGGACCCTCAAAAAGATAGATACGTGTTTCCAGGATGTGATGATAGGTCCTTCATATTTCCAGGTTTCCCAGGTTTCTATTTTTTGGTGGTTACTGTCTGGTTGGTGGTTTGGAACATGAATTTTATTTGTCCATTCAGTTGGGAATAATCATCCCAACTGACTTTCATATTTTTCAGAGGGGTAGGTATACCACCAACCAGCTATAATGATACACATCATTAGGAGTCCCAGCAAGCTAAGCCGTCTTTCCAAGCAAATGCGTTTGATATGAGCATGACTCGACATGACACCCTTCACCCAGATTCAATACACCCCCAGAAAATGATAGATGGAAACCCCAAATGGGTCTGGTAGAATTCTTGTCGCAATGGATTTAGCTATTTTTGGTTTCTAGATTAGTTCCATCTAATGCGAAGTTGACATCAGTATGTACAGCGTAAGAATTTGAGGGGCTCGGGAGCACAAGAATACGAAGTGCTATATAAGAATCGTAAAGTTGACATTCTCTATACTTGTGTATTGAGACTTCTTGATGGGCTGCCACTGATACAATTCATTGCCTTCACCACTTCACATAACCTTCACATTCCGTGGCATTTCTGAATATGGGCATGTCTGAAAATGGGACCCCTAGCCCTCAAAACCATGGAGAGAATGATGCTAAATCAGTGGATTCCGCAGAGGTCGTATCCCAGATGGGGAGAGGCCGGACTGGGCCAAACTGTGACTGCTGTATGCTGGGTTTATCACATTGCGTATGGGAGAGTCACGCATTCAGAAATGGGGATATGAATATCAACAAAAGATGGCGGCGTTTTGGTGGTTTGGAACATGAGTTTTATGTTCCCCAATAGTTTGGTGGTTGGGATGATGGGATGATGATCCAATCTGACTAATATTTGAACTCCATATTTTTCAGAGGGCTAGGTAGGTTGGTATACCACCAACCAGCCATTCATATCCCATTAATATGCCATATATATCCCAATATATATTCCCATTATAATCCCATCAATATCCCATCAATATCCAATGGATAACCATAGTAGTATAGACAATTATACAACCATTTTCAATAGCTATGTTATTCCCAATATTCCCGATATATTCCCATTATATTCCCAATATATTCCCATTATATTCCCAATCATTTGGTGGCAGGAAATCTCATTTATCGAGGGCCGGGGCCGAAAGATAAAGATAAAAAAGGTGGACTTTCCAGGGAAACAAAGTGAGGTAAAGACGAGGTGAAATGACTGGGTGGTGAATGGATGAATTCATTGATTTAAGTATGGTTTATGGTACATAGTATTCATTGGGTTTATAAAAAAAAATAAACCAACAAACATCACTATAGTTTAATATGTACTATAACTGGTTGGTGGTGACTGGAACATTGGTTCAATATGGGATAATGATGGTTAATGATGGTTAATAGTGGTTAATAATCACTGGTTACATAGAACTATAGTATTCATTGTTTTTTTTATTTTTACCAACAAACATCACTATAGTTATATGTACTATAACTGGTTGGTGGTGACTGGAACATGAATGGATTATGACTTTCCAGAAACAGTTGGGAATGGAATGGAATAACCATCCCAACTGACGAACTCACTCACTCATATGTTTCAGAGGGGTAGGTAGGTATACCACCAACCAGGTATTTTGATCGTCATTTTGATGAAGGACACATTGATATCGGCAATCTGGGCATTCTGAAAGATCAGGTGTTCAGCCCTTGGCCGATCACGTTCCTATTAGGCGTTTATAACCCCATCTAACTATGGTTATAACTACCATAAACCCTATAGTTAGTGTAGTTATAAACCAACTTAGCCTCTGGTAAATTAACAGTTCGATCCTGAAAATCACCAATTTTTAGTGGAAACTAATCTTCCAACCCCGACAACTGCCAGGGTCTATGTTAATTTACTGGAGGGTAGTTTACTCATTTAGTGTCGTTGCTATAAGAAAAGGGAATTTCAGGATCCTAAATGGAGGTGCCTTTCATTTTTCACCTGAGTACATCAACATGCGAGTTGCAACGGCTGAAATTTTCTGGCTGACCATCATTGAGGCCAATGTTTAGTATAAAAATGGGTGTAGAGTATGGATGGATGGCTTGGTATGTTGAACAGTTGTTAAATGTGTTGGTGATTTCACGGATGATACTTTGCAGTTTTTTACTTGGACGATTGACCCCAACTAATCCAAACTGGTTGGTGGTTTGGAATCAGTTTGGAACATGAATTTTATAACTTTCCATATATTGGGAATGTCATCATCCCAAGTGACGAACTCATATTTTTCAGAGGGGTAGGGCTCAACCACCAACCAGCCAATTACTGTAAAGAATACTTGGCACGACCTTGGGGACGTGGTGAAAGCACCAACCAGTCCTTGTTCTCTTACTGCCTTATATAACTCAGCAAAGGTACCCGATGGAAGCACCAAACATTGGTGTCTTACCACCAAAAGCCAGCGAACATTGGTTGACCCTTATAATCCCAGCAAAGCAGGGCAAAGCAATCAGGAGAAGTGAAACTTAACGCTGCTTTTTTTCAAGCAATTTTTTTCCAGTCCGTCTTCTCTTTTTAGGCTGCATTATTGTAGTGTACGAACATTGCCAAATCCCCCTAGATTTCCATCTTTTCTTGGAGCCATCCTCTTTACATGTTCAAGGATGGCTAATAGGTGAATGTTTAAGACCCAGGAGACCAGAGGTAATTTAATTAAACACAGCTATTGTAAATCACCATTTTTAATAGGTAAATGAGGAAATCATAGAAACAAACGGCCATGGTTTCCATAGCTCGATAAACAAAGGGCAGTACCTGATTTGGTCACCGTGGTCACAGTGGCCGCGTTCTGCGTTCATAGGCCGCATCGGCGGGAGCGCCGGGGTCGCGCGGGGGAGTTTCGTCAGCGTCGGGAAACCGAAAGTCGTTGGATCTCAAGGTACTATCACAAGTCTGTGAATATGACTGACTGGTTATGACATGTTATGACATGTTGTGACTGGTTGCTGCATTTTTCAATGGATTGGCTTAAGGGAAAATAAAAACAACCGGAAACCATGGATTTTCCTATGAAATATGGGTGTTTCCTAGATTTTTTCCCACCAATCCTTTGATTTTTTCAAGATCTTCTACATCATTTGGCCCTGGGATGATCCTGACTTTCAGGGAAGTTGAAACCACCCAGATTCGACGCACTGAGTTAGCGTATTTGGGTAAACCTTGGATCCTTGGGTGGTCCTGAGATTATGGTTACCCTCTGGTATATAATTTGTTACATAGCGAACATGGCCATAGAAATAGTTGATCTACCCACAAAAAATGGTGATTTTCCATAGTTTTTTGTATGTTTACCAGAGGGTAAACCCAATAAAAATGCCACGTCTATTTCTAATTGGGTCGGTATATCCCTCTTCGAGATGATGTTTGTTGATCACACCCCTTGTGATTGCCTTGTGATGGGCGGAAGTTGAGTACCGGCAAAAAGGGATAAAAATCATGAATTGGTTTAAGCGAAAATGTTGGGCACAGTGTGTTTACCACAAAATATTGGGGTTTTGACAGGTCTTCCTGTCAACCAATTCTAGATTTTGTCCTGCTAAAACTGACCTAAATCATACCCCATAGGATCCATGTATGGTATATATGCTAACATTTGGGGTATATTGATGGTAAATGCTACCATATATAGCATACATGGATCCTATGGGTACTATATCTGTGGTTCCCCAACATGTAAAACTCGGAGCTGATTCGCCAGCCTTTGTTGGTTCTTTCCGGTGTCTCTAAAAAGCAAATCCAACAGAAAATGGTGCCATTTGGAGAGGTTGAAGTGCCACCACCAACAGAACATGTGGCCATTTTTAAACAGCATCCGGATGGTTCTTGGAGACTAGTCCTCCAATGAGCCAAGGGTGATGTTGACATGAGATGTTTCAATGCCCCTGGACTTCAGAGGCACACTCGACATGTTTAGTTGGCAGGTTCAAGATGGTTCAGTTGTGCATTCCAAACGAGTCATAGGAGGATCCGGCTTCGAATAAACACATATATTTTAGTGTTCGTAGCTACAGTACATTTGAATAGAAGACCAGGATATACAATAACCAGCTCAATATCTAGCTTTGACAGGGTTCATTTTCCCTTAATTTTCTTGGGAGATCATTGGTTCACTCGGTCAGTTTTTCATGAATTCCTTCCTGTCATTTCATTGTCATCTCAACCACCATTTCCTCATTTGTTCATGCACCTCACAGCTTCAGCAGCTCATGGCTTTTTGCATCTCAAACATGTTCCTATAGGCATTGATTTCTTATAGTCATCTCCTATTTTCGAAACTTCCGCCCCAGCGCATGCCGGGCACATCCGGTATGTTCTTTTGCAAAACATAAAGAAAAGTGCCTAAGTGAAACTCTAACGTTCAAAATTTTGCTACGTCTTCTTGCAAGTGCAGGACCCTACTGCTACTAGCAAAGCCTTTACTTGTAATAACTTGTAATGATATTATTAGACGCAATTTTATAGAATACAATGCACGCACGCAAAAGAAACAGACCAGTGGATGAACATATTTTGGCAGCATTTGGATTTAGGTTCTGAACAAAAGTGAGAAGACAACTCATTCACATTGTATTTTTGAGCATACATACACAAAGTGTTTGAAATGATGAAACGATGTTGAACGACCTGACCAGCTATGCAGAAAAGAGACAAACGGACAGATATTACCTTTTTTAGGAATGATTTAATAAGCGAAGCAAATGAATGAGTAAAACATGGAAACCAAATTGATATACTCAAAAATGACATTCACCAAACTAGTCTGAACCATCATACACTAAAGCACTTCCGCAGATAAACTGATAGTCAAACAAACTTAGAGATTTGCATAGTACACTCTACATAATGTTGCATTCCAAGTTTGCGCATTTCAACAAATTATGAAAATTGAACGATATGTACTGTATGCCTTCAAACCAAAAGGGATGCAAGTTTCTTTCGCAGCTCAGATGAAGATTGTGTTTTTTTCCTTTTCAGATGGTGCGACCTATTGTGAAAGACTGAAGGATGAGCGGGAAAGAACATTGCTAAGACAGATGGTTTGGTTCTATTTGAGAACTTACTGGTGCTTAGTAGGGAATTTCGGGAACATCCACAATAACTATCAATAATCATCCCAGCAACCCCTAGCAACCCATCCATTCCCTACGTTTAGCACCAGTAAGAGAAGACATGGACAAAACTGAAGTGAAACAAAGTGGAAAAAGGGCAGAAACGCGCCGGAACCTTCAGGAAAATGGGACGGGAGCGACTCAGAAACAACAGCAGATTGCGGACAGACAAACCAGATACAAATCTGGTTAGTGGTTTGGAACATGAATTTTATTGTTCCATATATTGGGAATGTCATCATCCCAAGTGACTTTCATATTTTTCAGAGGGGTAGGTATACCACCAACCAGTGATTGAAAGCGCTGATGTTGAACATATTTGACTTTAGACTGTCGGCTTTGTTGTATCTGTGAAAAAGATGAGATTGTACTAGTACTATGAACAAGAGCTAGGACATATTATATCCCAAACTATGTATAAACAATTGAAGAAATTGTTAAGATGACTTGACATGACACTTGACATGTTACATTGATAGTTTGTTCCACGTTTTAGAACATTTTTAGTTTCATGAACTCCGATTTGAATTCGCTTGTACAAATAGCATTATGTAAACAACAAGATACACGTGACAGTGATAAAGTTGAAAGTAAAAATGAATGTAGTGAGAGTGAAGGTGAAGCTGATGCTGATGATGATGATGATGATGATGATGGTGAGCATGATGATCACGAGGACAAACACACTGATGATTTGCACAAAACCATTTGTTGATTTCACTAGTACAAGTTACACTATATATATACATAATTGTATATCTATCATATAATATATATATATATATTATACTGTTTCTTGAATGTTGTTCGATTTATTCTACTGGTCATTTCTGTGAAAACACTATTGCCTATATATATACATAAATATGGTGTGCCCATCCTTTAACATTTATCCCCACAATAATACATAATACATATATACGTATAATGATCTGCGGGGACATGAAGAGACGTACTAATGTGCGTTTGTGGATGTAGCCAGGATGCGAAATGTGTAAGTTATATATCCCATTACATCCCCAATATTTCCGGTATACTTTTGATTGTTTCATTTTTGTTGCTGGTTGATCCTTGATTTAATTTTGGACAATCATGTTCAATATTATTCCGTTGTCCATGGCTGAAATATCTTTTTTTTCCTGATATAGATCTCCATGTTTTTTTATGCTTAAATTATATTAAATCGTATTTAAATCCTAATGTTTGATGGTTACTGTAGTTTTTTAATTTTTGCTGATTGACCTTCCACCTTGTATTAACAGCCATTGACTATTATAATCTCAAGCTTTACTGGTTATATATATAGTATTTGTTTTGTATGTATACTATGTATATAGAACATTATAGAACCATATTTTTGATTCTGAAAACGGACCATAACCACCATAACCACCATAACCACCATAACCACCACAACCACCATAACCACCATAACCACCATAACCACCATAACCACCATAACCACCATAACCACCATAACCACAACCATTTTTGGTAGCTTCAAACCACCATGTTTCACGGTATAAAACCAGCCAGAACTTTAGGCCTCGACGTGCTGCTTGCCACTGATGGCAGCGCTCGTGCTGTGGCGCGCCAGTCTGGGACCTTAAAGCACATGAGAGCGTGAAAAGATTGGGGTTGAACAGTTAAATACCAGCAAAAATGAGATTGTTTACCCTTAAAAAAGGGCAAACACTGGTGACTAGCCATCAGTTTTAGTAGAGAAAATATTGGAAACCATGATGAGTAAGTATCAATTTGGAGATTCAATCAGCCAAGATTGGGATTTCAATATGCAACATAGAGATGTTTGACGAGAAAAAAGATGGGGAAAGTGAGCCAAAATGGGGAAGAAACCAACAAAATCAAGGTATATGACCGATAACCAATCATTTTATGAGCGCTAGCGATATAATAATGGTAATGAGAATACACTGAGACGTGGTATGGTTGAATGGTATTCATCCATATCTGCACATATAGACATTGGGAATATACATTGGGATACAATGGTAATAAAATGGCAATCTGATGTAATGAGATATAAAAGGAACATGATAGGGATAAAATGGGATACAACGGATGTTTAACCAGCTAGCATGAAAGTTAACAAAACAGAACTAAAAACAACTTGAGGTTTAGCCATGAACATTCGAGTAAATTCTATGACAATAAACGTGATATCATGTAATATAATGAGATACACAACTGACAACAATTATATCTGACTGGGTAAACGGGTTTCGATTGTGTTTCCAAAGGCTGGGGTATTGTCACATTCAAATTCAATAACAAAAGCTGTTTTGTCTCATTGAACTGTGGTAAATTGTAGTTCTATTGCAAATAAACAACATGCGTATATAGTTGGTATGCAATGGGATAATGATATCGCCAAAGATGTAATAATATGTTTGTTTTCAAACATGGTGATTCCCCCCCAGATTTACAGAATTTCTGATTGGGGACATAAACATGATGTTTGAACCTTTGGGTCTGGAGGCAACTGGGTCAATGCTTTCCTGGTTTGGGGAACCAATGGAGAGTTACCCCCCGGCGTTATCAAACATGGCTTGCTGGAAAATAAATGGGCTATGTTAAATCAGCAGATAGTAAATATCGTGGATATATCGTGATATGTTTATATATCCCATGACATCCCCACTATATCCCACTATTTCCTACTATATTTACTAATAACCAAACGATTGATGATGATAGTAGGTTCTATTTGGGTGTATATATAGGATACTATATAATCAATGATGCTTATTATGATTGTTGTAAACAAATGGTAGGATATATAGCCAAATAGTAGGATATATATATATATATGTATTTGTTTCCAGCTATTCACAGTTTCTTTCCATAACCAAAGGGTAGCTATGGTTCCAGTGCTCCGATGAAATTTCTCCATGGTGCGGTTTACCAGATATATATTTCTATTTCCATACATGATTCGCCAATATCTATATCATTGTATATATTATATATATATACACTTATCTTATATATATGTACAATTATATATTGTATATATATATGTATCTATATATAGATTCACTGTAGATTCATTGTATACGTATTTGATATTATATGCATGTAGAGGATACACAGCAAATCGCGGACTGGCGTCTCTTTAACTCAAAAGCTCGACGTTCTGGTCAACTCGCACTGGGGACCAGGTTGTATGAGCGCTTTGAGGGAGATCTCAGCAGATTACCAGCACTGCTCCAATTGCTGGAAGATAGGCCGCGGCTTCTTCCACATGACACATGGGCGGATCTATGATTATGTTGTTTACGTATTAAAATGCATGTTCTAATACATGTAACAGAAAGGAATTCTTCTATATGTTTGATACTTGGCTCATACATGATATATTGAGTGAATAGTAAACTATAGATTTAGTAATGTTATTTTGTCGGCCTTGTCGCCAGTTGGGGAATCTTGCTGCTATCCGACACTGCTGGTTGGGCATATCATTCCGAAATCATCCCTGACCAATGCTTAAAATTGTGCGATCCACATACAAAGATCCAATTTTGCTAAGTTGTGATGTCAACGTTTCCACCATAAATCCGTAAATCCTTGTTTGGTCGTGCAAAATCAGATAAACACATTTATGAATGTACCTATGATCATATGCATGGTATCCAACGCTACATGATGCCACCCACTTTTGTCCATCGCGACAGCGCCGCGACAGGTGGGAGTTTCCCACGCGCGTCTTCTCTTTGCTGTGGGTTCACATTCGCCGGGCCTCTGGTCGTGCCTTGCAGAAAACGTTTCGTCACTGGAATCTGGCCGTGTTCGTGTCCAGCCTGAGGTTACTTCGATATATCCCTCCCAATCAAACATGACAAATGACTTTCAAATGGAGGTTTGAACGGGAAAATCATCTATAATGGGGATTTCCCTTGGTATATGTATAATGAATACATTGATCATAATATTGCTGCTAACTAAGAAATCGATGACTAGTGGATGATGAAAAGGGGGTAAAACCCTTGGTTTTCCATAGTTGTGTTAGTTAAGTCGTTACGTGTATATATTGATGGATTGATTGATTGATTGATTGATTGACTGACTGACTGACTGACTGACTGATTGATTGATTGATTGATGGGTTGATGGATTGATGGATTGATGGATTGATTAATTGATTGATTGATTGGTATGTATGTATGTAATGTAATGTAATGTAATGTAATGTAATGTCATGTCATGTAATGTAATGTAATTTAATGTATGTATGTACTGTACTGTACTGTAATGTACTGTAATGTAATGTAATGTAATGTAATGTTATGTTATGTATGTATGTATGTAACGTACCGTAATGTAATTTAATGTACTGTAGTGTAATTCAATCTAATGTAATGTATACATGCTTAAATTGAGTAGATAATTACAGTCCTTGTGACCTAGATGTTCCATATTTATAACATATGATGATAGTGTTTTGTGAGTCTCCTCCTTTCGTACAATGTTGGTCCCCGCACTTATGTTTGTTGGACGATATATCCGCCAACGATCCAAACGTTTTTGTAGCTATGAAGCATCAGAAACCTATCCTTCATAGGTCACGTCCAATTTTTTCTTATTGTATATCGATGTCATTCAATGTCTAGATATTCTTCCGGGATTACAACAAATCTTATCCAGTTCTTTATAGGTTACCCTCTGGTAAACTAACATAACCATGGAAAATCACCATTTTCAATGGGTAAATCCACTGTAAATCACCATTTTCAATAGCTATGTTAAATTACCAGAGGGTAGTAGGCCACATCCTGGGGAACTTGTTTGAGGTTCAGAGGACCATGACAAGAACGTCAGCGAAGATGAATGGGTCCGGGATCCGAGTGGTGCGAGGCAAGAGATGTTTGCATATCTTTGACGGCCAATTTTGACCCCCAGTAACCAAAGATACAAATACATATTATATATTATATATATATATCTGGGTAAATTATAACGACCTCACTGCGACCTCACTGGAAATCATGGTTAGTAAGGGAAATCATCCCCAAATGGCCTTAATTCAGGTTAGTGAAATATTATAATTTACCCATATATATATGATTATGTATATGTATACTGTATATATATATATATACTATATATGTACCATAACCCTAGTTATTGGAGTTCTAGACAGTTCTAGACCAACTTAGCTAACTATGAGGCTGGACCTGGAATGGGTTTGGGTTGGGTACTCGCGGCAGGCCAGATTGTTGGTAGTCTATGTACGTCTATAATGATATTTATATATATGTACATATATATATACATATATATATATATTGATATTAACATTATATATTTCTTTTGTGCCTTGACCCTCGGTTGACCCATCACAATTCGTAAAAATGCCAAACAAGTTTGGGTAAATTATTACCTTACTTCGAGTGATCCTCACCTTGACACACTATTCTGACCTGGTTTCTGACATATCATCTGGAAGTTTTTATTGCATATATATATATATATTCTGACATTTTTTCCGGTATATGCTCCGACATTCTATCTAACAATCGTTCTAGCATTCTATCTGACATATATTCTGACATTCTCTCTGGCATGTGTTCGGGCCCAGTAGTGCTCCACTGTATCCGGAGCTCGCGATATGGCTCACAACAAAACTCAGAGTTAGGACGAGCAGCAAGAGGAGCATACCAAGAGTAGGAGGAAGAGAAGAAGAAGAAGGAGTTGCAACGTGCACCTTTGTTAAAATCTAGAGACCCTCACGTGGCAGGTGGGGAATTCAGAGTCTAAGAGCGCTGGAACTGGCATTTTGGAGATTCAATAATTAAGTGTCCAAAGCAGAATTTACGGATTGGAACCTCAATTTGGTGATGCATTCCATGGAACCATTTTGTAGTTTGCTCCCGAGTTTGGAGCCGTGGTGTGGCCAGGTGTTTTTTCACCTCATCTGCATCGCAGTGGGTATCCCGTCCTATCCACTGGTTAATCATCATCAACCCCTCGCCGGAGTGTACCCCATGTGAGGAAAAACACCCAAAAACCCCACATGGTTGCTTATACTCCACTACTAACATATATTGCCATGAATAACAAAGTTGCTCAACCTCCCCATTTTATCCAAGATTCTTTGGTCAACCCCACTACATCTCCATGATTTTGCTGCTTAAATCCCTATGTTTGATAGGGGCCAACCCTGTTGGATAAATCCTTTGAAAAGGTTGATTGTGAACATCGATCCCTATGATTTTTCAATCTTTTTCAATCCCCACAAGTACTTATTGATGGTTAATCCATGTTAATCCCAATTTTTAAGGAAAGGACGTAACGCATTTCGATCGATTTCCACTAGAGCCCTGTTGGCTCTGAGCCCCGACCTCGGACTCCGCCATTGCGCCATGGCGGCAAGAGAAGAGGAGACGCTGAAGAAGAAACTTGACATCACCAAAGCCTGGTTGGTGCTTTGGAACATTTTTTGAAACGGATTTTACCAACTACTACCATTTTAGGATATTTTAGGGCTTACTATATCTGGTTGGTGCTGACTGGAACCTGAATTGATGATGAATTTCCATTCAGTTGGGAATGTCATGTCATCCCAACTGACTTTCACTCATATGTTTCAGAGGGGTAGGTAGGTATACCACCAACCAGAAGAACGAATTGAGCAGTCGTTGCTTGAAAAAAAAATCAAACCATGGGGATGTAAGTGTATATATGCTGATAAATGATAGTTGGTTTAGATTCACTGCATCCAGTCAGATTTGTCCAAAGTGGTCGTTCAAGTTCAGTTTTCACATGAATGTGAACATCAATCTGTGGGTTGGTCACACTGCAGGTTTCGTTGATTGTATCCCCATGATCGTCATGTTTTTCCCAATGATTATGATTGTTGCTTACAACAGCTTTTTTATGGTTTCACTGGTTGGTGGTTTGGAACATTTGTTATTTTTCCATTCAGTTGAGAATAATCCCAACTGACGAACTCATATTTTTCAGAGGGGTTGGTTGAAACCACCAACCAGAAGCCTACGGACAACCAGTTTCAGCGTTTATTTCAGCGTGGTTCATGTCTTCATGATTCTCTGGTGTCTTTAAGCGTGCTTCTCGGTCGCGGCGGAGAAAAAGAACAAATCAACCGGATTCAACCGGTGGGTGATCCACTGACCCGGCCTGGTAAAGAGCCACAAAAAACCTATGGGAAAGATCCACCATTGTTGATGGGTAAATCAACTATTTCGACTGGGCCATTTTCAATAGCTTTTTGTTAGTTTACCAGAGGGTATGTTGCTTACTTATTACATTCTGAATAGATATTTTCCCATAAAAGGTGATTCGAAATTTGCATTTGGCACCCCAGATTGGATTGTGGAGTCGGCTTCGATATGGTTTAAAATGATATAGATTATAGAATGATATAACATGATTGTATAATGATATATAATTACTATTTATATCCTTTAACCAATGAAAGAAACTCATTGGGAAATAGATTGAAATTTCAGCATATTCCACAATCTATGTCCATAATCAAATTAAACAAACCACAACAATTTGGAAACCAATTAAGAAACCATATTGACTCCAATGGTTTCCACACAAGTATCATTTGGGATGACATAATTTTTCTGTGTGCCGTCAAAAGCACAGTTTTGTCGTTGGTCCCAGGAGCCGTGTCCCGAATATAGAGTACATCTGATTCTGGTTGGTTGGTTATATGACCACAATGGTTATTATGTGATGGTTAATCTATGGTTAATAATGGTTAATCTATGGTTAATCTATGGTTAATCTATGGTTAATAATGGTTAATAATTGGAATAACAATGTATCTGGTTGGTGGTTTGGAAGATTTTTTTTATTTTTCCATTCAGTTGAATGTCATACTCCCAACTGACGAACTCATATTTTTCAGAGGGGTTGAAACCACCAACCGTTGTGTACATCTGAGTGTTTTTGCAGCAAAGTATGGTTAATCCAATATTGGTTGATTATAGTTAATTAACTACAATCAGGGGACTATATCAACTGTTCATCACTAAATAACTGTGCACCCAATTTACTGTCTTTCTGATATTTGCAGCAAAGTCCCCTGTCTTGCTGAACGCCTCAGGTTTGCTGGCAAGGTTTATCATATGTCATAGTTCTTTCAGGAATCTAACCATGGCTCAATCTCAACATTCCCAAGAATCCAGCCACATACCAGTGGCTTGCCACATGAGACCATGTGTTTTTGGAGGCGCTCTCCCGTACTTGAAAAGGCCGAAGTCCCCATATTTTTTCTTGGTGTTCCCCCTTTGCTGTTGTTTTTTTTTTTTTAAAACCTATATATGAATAGCATTGAACGGCCATTATCAACCATGCTCAATCCATAGGTGTACATTATATATATACACATATTATTTAAATATGCTTACTTAAAATATTATGTATATACATATTATTATACTACTATTATTATTTATTATTATTTATATATATATATATATGATTCCAATTCTCCACACTTAAGCGACTTAAGTGAAGCCGTGGCGCCAAGACAGGAAGACGACTTCGACGCTCTCGGCGTTGTACTGCTCGGCCTTTTTGAGCGTGGCGCAGGCGGTGATCACGGTGCAGTCGGAGCCACGGATCATCAAGGCGGAGACAGAACAATGACGTGTTGCAGGGAAGAGAACATGATTACCAGAGGGTATACATATGGATCTGGTTGGTGGTTTGGAACCATGAATGGATTATGACTTTCCATTCAGTTGGGAATTTCATGATCCCAACTGACTCATATTTTTCAGAGGGGTTGGTTGAAACCACCAACCAGGTAATGTCAACCCCGATTAATAAACTATGGTTTTCCTTAAGGGGGGTATTCCCCAAAGAGTGACAATCTGATACTTAAATGGTACCCCCCCCCAATTAAACAGCCGGTTGTGGTTTATTAATCCAGGGTTGACATTAGAACTGATTTTCATGATGGTTGATGTTGATTACAAGGCTATAGCTATGTCTTTCTTAAAATTAGCACACATTTGGAAGCCTCGGATCGGGATGTAATGGGTATATAATGGGATTTGTAACCAGCAAGGATGGGGATTTGTTCATGGGGGTTCCTTAAAAGATGGGGAGCCAAACATTTTTTCATGGTTATTGGTCATTTTGTTTGTGGGGGAAACCATTTTTTTGGTTTCGGGGTTTCAAATTTTGTTATTTGGTTGCGAAGTTGAACCACACAATTTCACACGGGTTGGAACTTGGAACCATCTCCAGGAAAATCTTTGTTCAAGCAAGTTGTTGGAGTTCCATATTCAATTTATATAAAGGGACGTGCAGAAAGCAATCCCGAAGATTGAAGATCAGTAAATCAGATAAATCATATAAATCAGCCGTCTCGATGGTTTTACAGCATAAAACCACAGACTAGTGCAACCAAGGCCGGAATCCACTGACAATGCTGCTAACAAACAGAACTCAACGACTCAACAGTTGATTCCCAGAATTCAAGTACTGTATTTTTTCATAGGTAATCTTCACGAACATCAAGAAACAACCATTCACCAGTTACATCCAATTACATCCATTGCAACAGCAACTTCTTTGGGATTTCAGTCTTAAAGGTATGTTTTTCTTTAAACAAATAACGTTATTTTTGTTTAGCCACTTGATTCGTGGCAGTTTCACTTTCTACCCAAAAAAGCCGGGTTTTCCCACCAGGAGTTGGCCGGCGGCGATTTGGGTATCACTGCCACCTTGTTGGCGAACACTTCTGGTCTGGTGGGGCTGATTGGAATCATCATCAACCAGAAACTTGGTGATTTCTGATGTTTTTTAAGCAGGGTTTAGGCTAAAAGGGTGACTTGTTGAGCCATGGAGTCATGGAAAAATCAACTATAAATGGTGGAAAAAGGCAATTTTTTCTGGAGGCTATGTAATTGATTCTTGCTATATCAGTGGAGGAATGTGTACACAATAGGGCTACCCCCAGTCCTCATCCATTTTTCATCATTTTCGTAGGCTTTTCCAGAAACCATTCAGCGAGCTTGGGAATCCCCCATGACGGAAACCCGCAGCATCTGTACCATCTGGTGAAATGACTAACAGCAATAGCCATGGAAAGATTCACCATGCTATTAAGTTCGGTAAGCCATCTATTTCTATGGGCCATCTATACCATGGCTATGTAGCAAATAACATCAAATAACCAGAGGGTATCCCATTAAATCACCATTGAAATCCCATTCAATCACCATTTTCCATCATTTTCCAACCATTTTCAATAGCTATGTAGCAAATAACCAGAGGGTAAATGTTCCACTGAAAATTTCACGATGGTCCCGAGAGCGAGGATCGGCGGCAAATTCTCAGATGCCTTGGGCCGCAAGCCATTTCTGCTGCTGGGGCCAGCGGCCAACGTCTTCTTCGGATCCTGGGATGGAAATCAACGTACGTAGCACAGAGAGTTAAAGTCATCCCCCAGGAAAAATAGAAGCAATCGACTTCTATGTGATACTCTCTGGTAAACTAACATAACTATGGAAAATCACAAATTTTTAAAGGGAAAATCCACTATTTCTATGGTCATTTTCAATAGCTATGTAAACGTTTACCAGAGGGTACTAGTTTTTACTATGTAGATCTATGTAGTGTAGGTTTATTTTTTGGGGGTGCGCATGGCTAATAGTTGTTTCAACGCAGCAATACGTGGGCGATCACCCTACCTGCCCAGTAAGCAGGACCAGTCGTCCGAGTTTCCCATGGTGGAACTCAAGGGTGGAAGGGCTGCATTTACTCCCAGCGCAGAGAAAAAATTGGGGCCATTTGGATAATCCTTTGTGGGTTATATAATCCCTGTAAAAAATGGAAACCAGTAATCATTACTGGTTGGTGCTTTGGAACATGAATGGACTATGACTTTCCATTCAGTTGGGAATGTCATCATCCCAACTGACTTTCACTCCATCATTTTTCAGAGGGGTTGGTTGAAACCACCAACCAGAAATGCTTCATTCTGAATTTCCATGGACGCCAGCATTCCAGGATCACATTCAGATTTAGTCCATGACTTCATATTCCATGTTGACTCATTGACTCGGAGCTATTTGATCTGGATTTCACCATGGAATTCTCGCGACTTCCAGCCGCCCTCAGGTGTGCTGATGTATCGCTACTCCAAGCATCGTCGAGTGGTCCTGTCCGGACTCAGAGATCTGTCAAGTCTGGGTGAACTGCAAGGGTCCAACCAGGAAGCCTTAGTACTGGTTGGTGGTTTCAAACATGGCTTTTATTTTCCATAATATATGGGATGTCATCCTTCCCATTGACTTTCAGATTTTTCAAGATGAAGATGGTTGAAACCACCAACCAGTAGTAAAACCACGGTTTTTTTCATATCGCAGCCCTGTAGAAATGATGGTCCAGGGCTGCAAAAATGCTACTATACTTGGATTAGAATGGGATAATATCACGGCAAAGATATGACCATTTGGAGGTTTCTGAAGTCATGGGGGTACCTAATCATCCAGTCATGGACCCTTGGTAAGACCCATGGTGCCTTGGGGATCCCTCATTTTTGAAACCCCAATTTGGATGATTCTTCAGGGGAATCTTCCTTGACATGGGCCCACGAAAATCGACTCAGGGACGACGGCTTATTAGCTCATTACATCTCATTGCTATAGATTACTCTCTGGTAAACTAACCTAACTATGGAAAATCACGATTTTTAGTTGGTAAATCAACTATATATAAATGGCAATTTTCCATACAAAACTGTTAAATTACCAGAGGGTATCGAGAAGGAATTGCTCAGTAAAAGTCTGGAAGTTGATGCTAAACCCACCGGATGGTCCAGATAAAAGCTGAGTCATTCGGGAGGTTTGCCTTCCTTTGACAGCAATGATAACTCCTCATATTGTTCTATGTCATGGGGCTGGATGTCATGCCATGGTGCCAAGTTCTAAATTCAGCACATCTTTAGCAATACAAAATATCCATTGCCAGACTTTTCCGTAAATGTGCGGTGTACCTCATGATATCTTCCCCCATTTGTGGCAGGAAATGGTGCTTGTATTTTCTTGTATTCAGGAATTCTTGAATATTCCCTCGAAGCCATATTTTCTGGTAAATTACACGTGATGTACATGATATTTATGCAGCATGCACGTTATGTACATAAAGACAATATGTTGTGTGGTACATATGTATACGATATATACATATTCAATATTATTCAATCATGTTCATAATTACATATGATATGATAATAGTGATATACTTTTGTTACATATACATACATTACATTATATAATAATATATATATATACAATTATATTTATATATACACACACACAGCACTATTTGGATATGGATCAACAGTGTGATACCAGTGGTTTTGCGACGCAGTCTCCAGGCCAGTGCGCATTCTGCGGGCCATTTTGACCACGTTCTCCAGCACCGTGATGCTGACAGCTGCTATGCACCTCGGTGAAGAGGCATCATGGGGCAGCCTCTGGTTATTTTATAATAACTACCCTTTGGTAAACTAACCTAACTATGGAAAATCACCATGCTATTAATGGGCAAATGAACTATAAATGGTCATTTTCAATAGCTATGTAAACGTTTACCAGAGGGTATATGGCAAATGGAGCCAGATCATTATTGGTGATTAATATTGGAACCAAGTACTAACAAATTCGTTAGTATTAGTACAAATTAGTTATAAAATCACCAAGTAGTTATTGACATTAGCTATGGCACATGGCCAATAGAAATGGAGGTTTCCTAGAATGGGGGTACCCCAATAGCTGGATGGTTTATGAGGGAACATCCATCTATAAATAGATGGCTTCGGGGTACCCCTAATTTAGGAACCCCCCAAATACCTTCTGGCAAATTGTTATTTAGAACCTAGAAAATAACTATAACTATCATTTATTGTAGCTGATTATTTGTTCAAAGTTTCCCTAGCTATTTAATATAGAAATAATTACAGTACATTCTCGAAATTTAAGATAGCTATGGAAAATCACATTTTTTTTATAGGTATATATATATATATCATTTTGAAATTTGCTATTTTCCATAGCTATGTTAAATTACTGGAGGGTAGATGATGAGAATGAGTGAACAAAAATGCGTGAACATGAGAAATAGATGATGAACATGAACATATTTAACATAGATGATTGCCAACAGACATAGATGATGAACATGAGGGAACATGACGATTTACCTATAAAAGATGGTGATTGTCCTATGAAATTACCAGAGTGTATACCCTCTGGTAATCAAACATGCAATTGAAAACCCTCGCGAAATGACAGTTTTATACAATGGGAAAATAATGTGTATATATATATACACATATAAATGATGGATTCCATTGCCATGTTTGATTACCAGCAGATAGATGACTATAACTCATGTATACTTAATATCAACTATATACTGTGCTTGTGGTCTATATCAACTATAACTAATATATATTCAATTGTAAATATTTGGTCTAGATACACAAGTAGGTATTTGTGTATGCTTAATAGTTATCTATACTGAATACCAATTCCTTAATATTATTACTTATTGGATCTTATTGTTAATTATCGACCTTTATTTATTATTACCCTTATTACACACAGAGAACCCAAGGTTTGCCCAAGCCCCAAATACCAGCTACACTACATTGTCAGACATGTTCTAGACGTGGAACAATGCAACATGGACAACAATACATCGAAATGATATATGAACTTCTTACGTACTTTGTTGGATTGTACACATCACTGCATTGCCAACAAGATCAATGTACATTCACCAGCTAAAAAACATAGTTTTTTTGGCAGGTATCTGAGATTCACCATGCTTAAAATACCCTCTGGCTATTTGACATAGCCATGGGAAATGGCCCATTTATAGAGGTTTACCTATTAAACATTGTGATTTTCCATGGCTATGTTAAATAACCAGATGGTATAACTGGTGTATCATTTGCATTTTATTTTGTTCCAATTTTTGTCTGGATGATAACCACATTTTTCAGGATGACAAGTTGAAGTTTCACATAATTTTAAGGGTTAAACAGATGGGGAGTCAGACTTAATATTCATTTAGACTTTAGGTTTAAGTATGGTTTATGGTACATATAACTATAGTATTCATTGGGTTTATAAACCATCAAACATCACTATAGTTATATGTACTATAACTGGTTGGTGGTTGGAACATGAATGGATTATGACTTTCCATTCAGTTGGGAATGTCATGTCATCCCAACTGACGAACTCATATTTTTCAGAGGGGTAGGTATACCACCAACCAGTTTAGGCTTTAGGGTATTTTTATGCAGCAATATTGATTACCATTCAAAAAAGTACGGTGCTTTTGCCACGTCGAAACCACACAATTCAGGAACGGCAATACGGCAATACGGCGAGCCAAACCACACTGAAAACTAGGGTTGACACCACCACAGCCATCGCATCCAACAAGGGCAGACATCGTCAGTGGTGTACAGCTTAGCGCGGCTATCAGCAAGATGGGTATCTTGGTGCTTGGAATTTAGATCACTTTCTGTTTTCTAGACTCTAAGCCGGGTTTGTGTAGACCACCATCATGGAATACCTTGGGAATATCATTGGAATATCATAGGGGTATCATGGGGTCTATCTCTATCAATCTATCAATCTATCAGTATATATATATATATGAATGATATTCTGATACATACATGTATATTATGTCATGGGATATATAGAGATTCGACAAAATTCTGGGTGGTCGTTTCAGGAATGGCCCCACAGTAATCGTTAGCCTAGTGGGCCTAGTGGTCTAGCATTAAACCAGCAGGAACCTACCATTTGGGGGGCGTTTCCTGTACCGTCGAGAATGGAAAATGTAAATAGAATGGTGTGTGTATATACCCTCTGGTATTTTATCATAATTAGCTATTGAAAATGGCACATGTATATTTGATTCACCTATTAAAGATTGTGATTTTCTATAGCTATCTTAATTTACCAGAGGGTATGTATATTTATATATATACACACTTACACATGTAGAATGCAAGGTGGATGGGATATAATGGGCTTTAGAGAGAAACATATACATATATTGTAGCGGATGAACCCCAAAACTCTAAACTGGGTTTGTCCCAAAACTGGTGTTTTGCATGTGTTCTTTTCTTACTGTACGATTAAATACATATGTTCTTTTTAAACCATGAAATGTAGTTCTTTCCATGAAACATAGGGAATCCCAGCTTTGTAGAACCATCAATCATGCCAATATGGAATGTCAATTGTGTTTTATGTATGTAATTATGTAAATAATAGAATTATAGAGATATTGGGATATAGACAACCAACAATATATGATAGTTAGGTCTAACATATAATGAGGGTATATATATAATATATATATATATACATACATAGTCTGGTTTGTCCAAAAATTGGATACCCCAAACATCTATGGTATGTCATGCTTGTCCCAATTGAATTGTATGTCCCGATTTTGGCACCCAAATTCCTTGATCATCCTTATCCTCAAAGTACCAATCAAGATCAGCAAACATGTTCCAAGATTTTGGGACCTATATGATTTTTGATGGATACATTGGGGTTCTTGGTATTTCTTGGTACCCAGTTGCAAGAAACAGGAAGATCTTGGGAAAAGAGCCACAGCTTCTTCCGCAGCTTTTTTCTTTTTCGCACAGGGAGCGACAGCGGTTGCGTCACAGGACATGAGTTTCGGTCGACACAAGACGACTGACTCAAGCAGTAGTGGTTATTTGGGCCTGTCTTGAAAATGGGGTACCCCTGTCCATCCCATGGTTTATCATCAATGTTCCCATTGAATGGCCATTTCATGTGTATACCCCCTTTCCAGACAAACCATTTGAAGTGCTGGAGCAGCACAGGTTGGTAAATGTTCTAAATGCACATCACCCAACTATCGGGGAAATCCTACAACAAATAGTTGAAAGTAATGTTCACAATCCTCAAAACGGGACATTTAGCAACCGCTGAACAGGTGTAAACAAATGCAGTATACAGGACATGTGCTGGAGGTCGAGTTTTATCATGTGTTCTCTTGGTCATGGAGATCAAATGTTGATTGGATAAGTTCATTGATACGCATTCCCCTTGTTGATATCATAAAGTCTCACACATTGTATACTGATGTATGTCTACAGATTACAGTGTGGAAGCATAATATTTTTTGATATTCTTGTGTATGTAAATATACATATATATATATATATGTAATTCAATGTATACACATCACAGATATCCATATTTTGTTCCAGAAGCAATGAAGTCTTAGTTCGACTGCGCCTAAACAATATTTTCCCATCAAGAGAGGCTCAAAAGTTGCGGGTGCTACACATCCATATGGATACATTATCATTACATCACTAGACTTGGATGATGGGGAAAAGACTACAGGAAACCCTTATATTTACTGGTTACAAATATTATGGTTTCTTTTAGATTTTCCCATATGTTCCCTTAAATAAATGCATTGAGACATAGGGACTGAAGCGAAATGCCCAGGTGCAGCTGTCGGAGCAGCCATTGTGGCCACACCATTTCTGGAATCTTGGTTCGGAAGGCCATATTGATGTCACGAATTCTAGGATTCCGATGAATCCATCCAATTATTTTTTTGAATCTTGATGAATCACCCAACTTTGGGGCATATTGGGATATTGAGAACAATCAAGTAAAAATAAAATACTGATCAAGGAAAACATGGAAGTTTAAACTACCATGTGTAGACAATAAGTGAGAGATTCATGAAGAAAGGAAAACAAGGTACACAAATCCTAGAATTATTTTCAATAGGTGATCGCAGGAATCCAGAGTGCTCATCAAGAACAATTGAGGGTAACTCTTAAATGGCCTTGTTTTTTTTCCCGTTAAGCCAAGATCATTTGGATAAAAAAGTGTTCACAACAACACTTAGGATATTAATAAACACAAGAGCGGCAATCCAATAGTGATCCTAGGTTTTAATCAAGAACAATTGGGATAAACCCACGATCATGAATGGGTATGAATCAGCAATAACTCGGATATTTTCATTCGCACGTAAGGTGGCCAGCAAATACTGGGAAACTCATACTGGGAAACTCATTGTTGTTTCTTAAATCACCATATTTCATGTTTAAGTCAGCATGTTACATCACAAACAGCCAAATAGCATCCGGTAATAGTCCAGTCATTTAACATGTTTATGGAACATGATCTATTTTCAGAGGACTTACCCTCCAGCAAACGAACATAGCTATGGAAAATTGGTCATTTCTATAGATTATTTACCTAAAACGGTGGTGGGGGTGATTTTCCATAGCTATGTCAGTTTACCAGAGGATTTACGTATAAACACTTGGTATTTCTCTATCATTTATAGAGGATGTACCTATAAAATCCTATAAAATCCTATAAAAACCTATCAAATCCAACGAAATCATATGAAATCCTATAGTTTTTTCATTAAATCCTATAAAATCCTATAAAATCATATAAAATCCTATAAACTCCTATGAAGTCCTATGAAATCCTATAAAACCCTATGAAATCCTATAAAATCCTATAAACTCCTACCAAATCCTATGAAATCCTATGAAATCCTATAAAATGCTATGAAAGCTTATAAAATCATATAAAATCCTATGAAATCCTATAAAATGCTATGAAAACCTATAAAATAATATAAAATCCTATGAAATCCTATGAAATCCTATAAAATGCTATGAAAGCCTATAAAATCATATAAATTCCTATGAAATCCTATGAAAGCCTATAAAATGCTATGAAAGCCTAAAAAATCCTATAAAATCCTATGAAATCCTATGACATCCTATAAACAATTGGTATTTTAACAATTTTTAACCTATCAAACACGTCTCAGTCCGACGTTTCGACTCCTGAGGAGACCCTGATCCTGCAACGCTTCAAGATGCAGACGGCATACTTGGCGCCGCTGGGCTGAGCTGAGCTGATGGAACATGTTAAAAATATGGAAAACATATATGGAAAATTGTCAAAGTTACTATGGAAAAATATGGAAAATTGCCCATTTATAGATGATTTATATTGATTATTGATGATTTGCCAATAAAAAAATGTGATTTTGCATAGCTACGTTAAATAACCAGAGGGTAAATCTTCTAAATTTAGACTCTTATGATTCCCACAAGACTGCAGAAACCCATGGTGTGTTGTTCTTTGGAACCGCACAGTACTACTTCAATGTTCCTCCAACGAAATGGTTACAGACTGGGGTGTTCTCCAAACATCGCCCGAGTGCCGTCAACCAGTGTGCCATGGCCATTGTCCGGTTTTTGCTGGAACGACAAAAAGAATATACACCAGGTTATTTTTGTCTAGATACATATTACATTACATTCCAAATATATTACTTACATATCTACATATGCCAATCTGCATCACCCTTGATCCTTGCTTGTCAGTTGAGCAGTTTCAGGTTGTCTTCGCTGGGAATGGTCACTTTGCTGCAGTTTTACGGAAGATGGCAGTATTTTGTGGCGCCTTCACTCTGACGTTCAAATGGTGGTCCTTGCGTTGGGGGAAAAAGAACTCGATGGATTTACCCTCCCACCAGACAAGCGGATATTTCGGAATGCCTACTGGCCTACTGTAGGAGTTTGGGTTGCAATCAACTGTAGCTGAAGTATGCTTCGGATATTTAGTAAATATGTTTATTAGGGTTGCAATTGCGTATAGTTGAGATCTATCAAGGGAGATAACTTGGTATCACACGGCTAATCATCATCAATCCAAACTTCAGGTCTTATTGCACTAGGCTGGCTTTTCAACATTCCCTTCTAAAGCACTTTTACGATATCCGATATGGTAAACAAACATTGCCAGTGAAAGTCCCACATTTAGTTCGACGATTTTCCCAGCGATCGTTGCCTTCATTTTCCGAGCGGACATAGCTGGGTCCCTGGGTATAGCTGGGTCCTGTTTGATGTCACCAGCTGCTGCTTGATGTTCATGAATAGTTGCCTATTAGTAGTTAGTTAATGGAGCACGTAATGTTAATGAATGGATATGATACAGTTGAACTGATATTGTCTAGATAAAAATATAATTAATGAATGGATGGACACACTTATTAAACCAGAGTTAGTCACTATCTAGACTATCAAATTGCAACCAATACGTATGTGGTAAGAATTACTCTTGTAACCAGTTAGCTAGTCACTATCTAGACTATTAAACCATAGCAAATTCATGTTGTGGTGCTAAAGTTACACCCGTCCCCAGCCACTAACACACGCGACACGACACTTTTCGAGGCTCATGTACTCTTCAGCCTGGTCTCTGTGCCGGAGACCTTGGTGAAGAGTCAGCGCAAGAACTGGTCCTCGGTCCTGCAGTTGCTTGATTTTAAGAGACGAATGTGGGTAAAAAGCCTCTGGTAATGACTGTTACACTTTGCGAACTGGAGAATGGTAGATATACTAGAAATGAACCATTGTCTATAGCTATGTTAGTTTACCAGAGGGAATGTGGGTAAAACAATGCCATAGACCAGCCATGACTGGGAATGGTTTATACATACCACATATATATAATAATATATATATATACACACCCTCTGGTACTTTGTTACAGTTTGCGAACTGGAAAATGACCCATTTAGTTCGTTGATTGAGCTATGAAAGATTGTGATTTAAAATAGCCATCCTTAGTTTAGCAGAGGGTAGTATGATCTAATTCGGGTAAAACAATGCCATTTACACCATCCCCCAATCATCACCATAAATATATAGGTGGTATGTTTTACCATTCCCAGTCATGGCTGGTTTATGGCATTGTTTTACCTACATTGGTCTGCTTCAATCAAGAACAACATCAGATTTCCGGGTCACTTTCTGGGTCACTTTCCAGTCCCAGTGTGCCAAAGATTGCCAAAGGTCACCAGCTTGCACCATGAAGCAACGATTTAGGCGCTACTACTGTATTAAATCATCCCAAAGAGAGGATATATATATATATTATATATATTGTATTATTATATATATATACCCTAATATATATATATACACTAATAATAAATCCCAATTGGGGATGGTTTATGATTGGGGTCAATCCCACATTAGTTAATGATACCGACACTTTCCACACAACTCCTCATGGGGAGTCGACCGCAGAAAGTAGCCGAAAGTGAAACAGCCACATACTCGTTGGTGGTTTAATGTGATTTAATGGGATTTTTCATGGTGATTATAGGGGTTCAATCAACCAAAAACAGGGATGTTAGTGGACTACCCTCTGGTAAACTGACATAAGTATGGAAAATCACCATGCTATTAATGGGTAAATCAACTATTTCTATAGCCATTTTACTATGGAAAATCAATGAACATCACATTTTTTCAATTTGTAAATCAACTATTTCGACTGGGCCATGGCTTCAATAGCTTTTTGTATGTTTACCAGAGGCTAACTCTTGGAGAAAAGCTCTCGAAACTTCCGCCGCCATCAGGTTGTCCTCGATCAATCCTTTCGGGTTCTTGAAACTTGGCAGCTTCGATGGCTGTGACTCCTTAGGTCATAGAACTGTTACTGGGACTGGTGGTGACTGGAACCATGGAATGGATTGAATGACTTTCCATTCAGTTGGGAATGTCATCATCCCAACTGACTTTCATATTTTTCAGAGGGGTTGAAACCACCAACCAGATTAGGTCTGATATGGATCGGTGCATAGACCAAATATGTTTGCTTCATAGTTAAAACATCCAACAGCTTAAAACACAAATTTTGGACGATGCTTCTCAGCTATAGCCATCCATCCAGAACGAAATCTGCATGCCTCTGCAGGCCATACCAAGCTTTTGGGAGCTTTCAAGTTGATGTTCCATCGCAAATTTGGGATGTTTAGTCCTACGATGACGAAACCAATCAAACCATCAAAACTAGTGTTTTTTGGAATATTGGAGATGTTGTTTATGTGTGAACATGGAGGATGTTGTACAACATCCAGACTATATGATTTATATGGAACATAGACGTGATGAGATTAGTTTTTTCCTCCGGAGTTCTTATGAGCTTGCTTGCATAACAGCTATAATTTAAAGTGAGATATCCATCCTTTTTCACAATGTGATCTTCATGTGGGATATAATTGATATAATGGTTCCTCATTATTTGCATAGCCATAATAGATAGAACAGTTGGAATCTTGAGATTATAATGAAAACACCATGAGCAAATACAACCTCTTGGAAAAGCTTTTGGATATTTATATGTGCTTGTCGTTTTCAAGGGGGTCTGATGAAAGTGTTCTTCTTTGGTGAGGGGGGTCATCCTCTAGGAGACCCTCTGGTAAATTAACATAGACCCTGGCAATTTGTCGGACTTGGAAGATTCGTTTCCTCTATAAAAATTAAGGTGATTTTCAGGGTCGAACTGTTTATTTACCAGAGGCTATATCATGTAATATATATATAATTATACAATATAGAGGGTAAACCTCTATGCCATCAGAGAGGCATTCATTTCACATGCATTTTCACGTGCTTGATGTCCACTAAACATACCTCGTTTATTTAAGGGGCACATTTGGCCCACAGAGGCGCAGACGTGTTTCCCATGGGAATGGTTCGCCTTTTTCAGGAATATCTTTAGACGTGGTTCCTTTGCCCTGCAGAAGATGACGATGATTCAAACCCTGCAGATGTGCTTGGAAGGAGCGCTGAGAGATGAGAGCTGAGAGCTGAAAACAGGGAAGCGGTGGACGTGTGAAGAACGGCTGTCGAAATTGAGCCCAATTGATGGATGGCTATATTTACCCTCTGGCAATTTATAGCTGGGAAAATCAACTATTTCGACTGGGCCATTTTCAATAGCAAACTGTTAAATTACCAGAGGGTAATGCATTACTGGTTGGTGGTTTCAAACATTTTTTTCTCCATAATATATTGGATGTCATCCTTCCCATTGACTAATATTTTTCAAGATGGTTCTTGCACCACCAACCAGATTAATACAGATACATGTTAATACTACAAATAGACTAAAATCTCTGGTCCCCCAGATCCTGAAAAAAAGACCCATACCCGGCGGCTCAAAACGATGAAGATCTGTCGACAGTACCCATACCCGGTGGCTTGAGAACCATTAGCTGGAGGTACACTAGCCGCCCCACACGTCTCAGATTGTTCAATTTACCATCTCGTTATTGAATATAGCTATGAAAGCCATGGCCCATGGAAATAGATGATCAAAATATATCAAAATGATGTAGCCTTTTTAAAGTGGTGATTTTCCAGTTCGCAAAGTGTAACAAATGACCAGAGGGTGTGTTATAGATTTGGATGTGTTCTCACCCTCTGTTTCGTATATTATACATCAAATTGTATACAATATAATATAATATATATATACAGTATACTATTGTATTTAGAATATTATATCCTTTGGTAAACATACAAAAACTATGGAAAATCACCATTTATAGCTGGGTAGATCAACTATAAATAGCCATTTTCAATAGCTGTGTAACAAATTTCCAGAGGCGGGTACATAATATTAACCATTAATTATATGTTAAAATTCCTCTGGTAAGTATCTAAATTTAGTGCACAAGTTCCTCTGCAATTATAGTAATATCATAGATGCAGAGGAATGGGGCCCCCAGCCGCCAGGAAAGAATCTCAGCGAGCTGGTTGTATCTTGGCGCCGGTGCCACAACTTGGGCTACAAGGTGAGGGAACAAATCACTAAAAGCCATAGGAAAATGGTGATTTAACCAACAAAAAAATGTGATTTTTCATGGGATTTACCCTCTGGTAAACAGCCACATAGCTATGGAAACTGGCCATTTATAGTGAGATTTCCCATAAAAAAATGTGATTTTCCATAGCTATATAAAATTACCAGAGGGTATAGCTGATTTGTATGATATAAAAATGATAGCTAACTTGGTGCAAACAGATGGTGAATTTTAACAAAAAGGCCTTGTGGTAGATTTTTCACTATAGCTGGCTGGGATTAGAAACCAAGAAACATAACGAGTTGGGGGCCCACATTGTAGTTATGTTTGTTGGTTCGTAAATCCAGTTTGTTTGGGGGGGAACTCTATTGATATATCTATCATACACCCAGCAGTTATTGGAGCTTCTATACCAACTTAGCTATATGTAACATCTTGGCCAGATTGGCCAGATTGGGGTAATCAATCCAGACAAATGGTGATCTCTATAAGGATTCTGTTCATACAGGATGGGTGACCATGAACCATATACATCCAATAACGATCTTTTGACCATGGCACAGACATTGACTTATATTGTCAGGAAGTGACCTGGCCCATTTGATTGACCCACAGATTATTCATCTAAAAATGGTTCCTGGTTTAGAACTAGATTCCAATTGAACTGGCTTGCTGTAGTACTGTACCTGGTTCAGTAAACTTCAGTTGGTTTAAAGATATGTGAAATGACTACAACAAATATCCTGGATGACAATGAGCTTGAAATTTCACTTGTTGTGTGTTGATTAAAGCCCTGGCATGGGCTTTTAGGGTGGTTCTCGGGTCACCTGCCTAGGAGCTGTGGAAAAGGGAACATTTAGATTGGTCTGTCGAGCAGAGTCGCAACTTTGTGATGCCTCTCGGACCCGGAACACCAATGGGACCCACAGGCCCACAGTTCACCCTCGTTGACCCAGTGTCATCAAACGTGGCTAGCAGGGAAATCCACGAACGAAATGGAGTCTTAATAGCAACATCATCAATAAATGATGGATTTTCCATTTCCACATTTGGTTCTGCCGCAGGGGAACTGATGTTTGATTTGAAAATCCAGCAGCTGTTTATAGAGATGCAACAAAAAGGGTTTGCAATTTTGTGAGACTTGACTGGGGTTGGTAGTTGTCCCATTTTGTAAACTTTGAAACATCATTTTATTTAGTGACTTAGAAGTTCTTGGTAGCGATTCGTTGGGTGATTTTCAAGTGGGAGCGCCTGTCTTATACCCTGGGGTAAACTAACATAGATGTGGAAAACCCATGGTGCCTATGAAGGAACTGATCTTTAAATGGTGGAGTTTCCACATTTTTGTTACTTTACCCTAGCGGCCCTCTAGCGTACCTTGGATTTTTCGAACCTGGGGTGGGTTGGCAGAATTTGAGACTTGAAAGCGTTCCAGACTCATGGAACACTACAACAACGCTATTAGGGTTTACATGAGGTTTGGGGTCTAGGGTTTAGGGAGGGTTAACCATGATGGTGATGATGATGATGATGACGATGATGATGATGATCATCATCATCATCAACATCATCATCAGCAACGTCCAGAGCTCATTGAGAGTCCTATTGAGTACTTATAACCCAACCTACCTATTTGGGGAGGCCTTTTTGCGTCGCTAGAAATTTAGATTGATGTACTTCCCAGGAATACAACTTGAAATCTACTCATCAGTTGTTTCACCCACTTGGGGAATTGATGGCATAATTACCTCGTTTTTTTTTAACCCTATTTTTTTGCTTGTTTGCGACATGTTCATACATTTTCATCATTTCTCTAAGGCTTTTTCAAAAACTCTTCCGAGAATTTGGCGTGGTTCTAACAGCAAGCACTCCGCTGGGATCGGTAAATGCTGCCACCCCTGGATCGATCACCTCGTCGGACGACTTTTGACGTCATCATCCGTCGGTCAGGATTTATGGGACGCTCAGCATCCTCAGTGGAATTTTCATCACGCCGATGTTTCTGAAGAAGCTTTCCGCTCGAGGCTTTACTTCTGTCACTTGGTGGTAGCAATGGCATGATGGCCAAGTCCAGCCCTGGTGGTTGAATCGCTTTCCCCTAATATTAGACACCTCCTTAGCAACCATGGTGGATGTAGGGAAATTCCATATAATCGGGACCATTTCTGGGATGTTTAATATTAGGGTGATGGGATTACTACCTATTTTTTTTTTTAATGGGGATTCCATGAATTCTGAATCCTATGGAAATCCCGGGATGTCGGAAGATGTTGGACATTGCAATGAGAGAATCCATGGCAATGGTGAAGGTTTATTGCCATTTAATGGGTGTGTCCGAAGCCATGAGTCCCCGCCATCCCTTTATGATCTTTGTGGCCATGTGAAAATGGCCATCAAATAATAGCAAAATACTGGTCAGACAGCATCAATGGCAGGAGTACCATAGTTTCAGCATTTTTCAGATGGCAGATCCTGTACATAACCCGCTTGGTTTTTATAGCATCTAGGCTTAATCTTAAGATCGCCACAAGATTAAAGACCCTTAGCCTAGACGAAGTTGGCAAGGGAAACATCCTCGTTTAATGCGTGGCAATGGGAAATCCCCATAAATGTCCGTGTTCATGGAAAAATCATCTATATTGTTCAAATGGGAATCACTTTTGTTTCGCTCTGGCAATAAGATCGATGACTTTCCCATATCTGGTTGGTGGTTTGGACAATTTTTTATGACTTTCCAGAAACAGTTGGGAATGTCATGTCATCCCAACGGACTTTCACTCCATCAATTTTCAGAGGGGGCTGAAACCACCAACCAGCCACTCATATCCCATCAATATGCCATGTATATCCCATTATATTCCCAATAATATCCCATAATATGATTAATGCCCACTTACGCACTGGGATTTTCCGGACTTGCCATGATTCGCCATGTTTGATGGCCGGAGGTAATGCTTGCCATATGCAGCAATAACATGGTCTGATGGTCCTTCAATTATCCTCCGGTTCTCAAAACTGGGCAAGTTTGGAAATCCCCAAGTGGTGAAACAGAGCTGTAGTTCGCTGGGAACATCCTCGAAGTATTTTTGGGGCGGATTTCCAGCCATGTGACTGGTTTCATAGAATTGGATGATGGGAAAATTTACAGGAAAGCCCTATATTTGATGGTAAAAACCATGGTTTCCTGTAGATTTTCCTTTAAACCAATCCAGTGATGGTTGGACACCCAGGTTTTTCGGAGATTTTTGGACCAGCGACCAAGTCACACCCGAGGCGACAAATTTGTTGAACCTCTTGGGCTTTCTCTTGCGAGGCCTGAAGGAATCCTCCTGGGTGTTCCTCTTGGCCGTCATTCCCATGTGACACGGCGAGGCTTTAAAAGGGCAAGGGGTTCTGTGGAAGTGGCCAGCCTTAGGGTCAACCAGCCGGTACTAACTACCCTCTGGTAAACGGCCACATAACTATGGAACATCACCATGTTATAGCTGGGTAAATCAACGATTTCGACTGGGCCATTTTCAATAGCAAACTGTTGACATAACCAGAGGGTAGTACTTAATGACTTTAATCCATTGCTATGGTAAAGTGTACCAACCAGCTAAAGATTTTTCTTGCCAAGTATCTATGACTCACCATGACATTCCCATTCAACACATGGGATAGTTCGGTGTATCCATGTGGGTTTCTTTGAACATCTGTAGTGTATACCCCATTCCATCGGTTGGTTAACCACGTTTTTCAACATTGAAAAAAAACAAATTTTCAGACACACCAGACACACCCATTTAGCAATGACTAGAAATTCAGGAAATGTGAAAGATTATCAATCGCATCCAGGTTCGATATTTGTTCGATAGCTCAGCAAGATAGTCCTAGTTCAGCTCACGACTTGTTGGTTTCAGGGTGGTGGTTGCCGTTTTAGATGGGAAAGGCCAAGGAATAACACAAGGTTACCCACATAATCAACCACTTCGGTGCTGCATTTTGATGCAATTTGGGAGAACCTCCTGGACGTTTTATTTCTGAAGTCTGTGTGGGTCTGTGGCTATAGCCAGGATATTGTGGGCTACTAGTTGGTAGACGGAACTTGATAGGGACTGCAAGAACTTGCTGGACATCGTGGCTGGCTTATTGGATGGTCATGTCAGCGGCTCACGACTCACGACTTTGTATTGTTTGATGGTCATGTCTGCAGCTTTATTGTTGTGAAAGTCCCTCTCGTTTTATGTTGGTTATGTTTCCCATCATGAACATAAACCCACCACCAAAACCGAATTTACATCTTCCCCATGAATATGTTCATGAATGCGATGGATAGCCGTTTTCACGTATGAAATTCACACTCGCACTGGGGTTGGTTAGTTCAAAAGAGCTCCAGAGTGGCAATGTCCATTGGTAAAATTGGGTAAAATGTCCCATGCCAAGCTGTGCAGGAAAATCCACAAGAACCCCCTAGTTTGGGGTATCTGAGACCACGCATTTAGAAGTGGCTGAACTAATCCCATAAGAACTCATCAGTTACTGACTTAATCATTATCGCCAGTCATATCCCCATGTTTTCTCTCTGCAAAAATGGTGGCTAAAAGCCTAATTTTCACATAATTAACCAACTCGAAAAAAACATAGCCCCATGGTATCACTAACCCAATATCGAATCATAACATAGAAATACATAGAATAATTCTATAACCAGCTCAAAACATGATTCACCATGATTCACCCATATTAACCCTAAACCAAGCCATCAAAACTCCCCTCCTCTGAGATCCCCCCATGACTGCGGCGCCAAGGCTGCCCGGGGTGAACGGTGTCAGTGCCACTGCCCTGAAGTCGATCAGCACAGACCTGGCAACGGCCGAGGGCTTCGGCAAAGGCCGAACAAAATCCGGAGAACAACGAGATCTTTGGTGGGTATGGATCAATACCTATAGATACCATTTTTAATGGGATGAACATCCATAAATCCCAGCTATTTTGATGTGAACAGAAGGGGTATAAGGTTTTGACACACTGCCTGGTGGGAAAATGACCTCGAAATCAATCATAGGTTAGTAGACATGACTGCTTGGTGGTTTCAAACATGAATTTTATTTTCCATTTCATATATGGGCTTATATGGGATAATCCTTCCCATTGACTAATATTTTTCAAGATGGTTAAAGCCACCAACCAGTATATATATATATCAATTGTTTATTATTAGTATACATAACTTAGTATTAATAATTATGATTAAAACAGTGAAGATATGACAATATACAAACATTAATCAATCATAGATTTTTACCAGATATATGTATCCAATTTTGGATAAGTTTGGTAAATTGAACCTCAAATAATTGTGAAGATATTAGACAATTGGATACAATTGGTATGCCCCAATTCAATGTTTATGACCATTATGGGGATGAGTCAGAATGTAAACCCCAGAAGGGACCATAGATTTTAGTATATACTTTGGTATTAACCATCTTATTATAAAGGTACCCAATCTTGACCTATATCCATATTGTAATATAATTGGTATGTCCCATTCAACATGTTCATATTCAACATGTTCATATATGGAAATATGAGGTTTTGCATCCAAAATGCTGTAAATACCATGGAAATGATAGGGATTCTAGGTCGGGGAGTAGGGGATCATACCATTGGGGGGGGGCTACGGGACCGGGGACCAGGATCATATATGTTCATTGGTGACATGGACCTAATTTGTTGAGCATGACTTGTCGTTTTGTATAAATCCTAAGCCCTGAAAGGTTGGAGGGAGGGTTTTAGTGGGGTCTCATCCATATAGAGGCTACAACAGGTTTAAAACATTTTTTTCCAACAACAATGTGCTTCCGACTTGGAATGCTTTTCATCTGGATTAAATGTGTTGGATGATTTTTGTTTTTCCAAAGCCCATCTTGTTCCGACTTGGAAGTTCAAAAACCGTTTTTGTTGAGTTGTCACTCCCATTTTTGTAACATAAAATCCACGTTTTGTTGGTGAAAAGAAGTGAAAACTCAGCTCCGCCACTTCGTCCTCCCATCTGGATTCAGTGGAATAATTCAGATTCACTGACTTGAAATATATCCGGGGATGATTTCCATTATATAAACCATTGTTGCCACATAACTATGGAACATCAGCATTTTCTAGCTGGGAAAATCACCTATTTCTATGGTCCATGTTCGCAAACTGTAACAAATAACCAGAGTGTAGCATTGTTCCAGTTGTTCCAGTGACATCACGGCGTCACACGATTCCCATTCTATCCTGTTACATCTCCATACCATCATTTTTTGCTGTGACTAATTGCCTCTTTCTATACCTGTGTACATCATTATAACATCATCATTATACACACATTGTAGCATCATTACACCATCAGTATACCATCATCAAATTGCATTTTGCTGGTGTATCATCAAGTCGGATTGTGTCATCAGTATACTAACCATGTTATTTTTGGTGTAAACACTGGTTGGGGGTTTCAAACATGTTTTATTTTCCATAATATATGGGATGTCATCCTTCCCATTCACGAACTCATACAGTATTTTTCAAGATGGTTATTGCACCACCCACGAGCAAATCACCATTACTGGTTGGTGGTTGTGAACATTTTAATTATTTTTTCCAATGGCCCAATAGTTGGGATGATGATCCAATCTGACTTTCATATTTTTCAGAGGGTCAGAGGGGTTGAAACCACCAACCAGATTACTGTAGGTATGATATGGTAAATAAACATAGACCCTGAAAATCCCATTTTTTAATGGAAACTAATCTTCCAACCCCTATCTGGCAGGGTCTATGTTAATTTACTGGAGGGTATAAACAAGCTGTTTACACCAACACGGCGACTGATCACAGGCGAGTTTTCCGCCTGGACCAACAACCTTCGGGCCCTTGCGGGTGCAGCGGCCACAGCGCCTTGGCGAGATCCGCATTTGAGCCATGAACACATTGGAAAATAAGGGAAAATATGAGGAAATCATCTATAAATGGAGGTTTTAGTGGGAAATATGGGGTTTATACTCTCTGGTAATGTAACATAACCCATTGAAAATACTCTGGTTGATTGGTTAGTTAGTGGATATTTGAGAATCAAACAAGCGGATTTCACCAAGAGAAATCTGGGAATATGATGTGATATATATATATAACTGATAAATAATGTTTTTTCTTGGTTATGAAGAACCAAGGGTTATTGGGGTTTGCCCTCTGGTAAACAAACAGTTTGCTATTGAAAATTGCCATAGAAAGAGTTGATTTTCCCGTTCAAAATGGTGATTTTCCATAGTTATGTGGCAGTTTACCAGAGGGTAACCATTAATCATTAACCATTAGTTAGCCATCTATGTATTATTCATCATGGTAAATTTGGATGGCTGAGAAAAAAGGGCTGTTGGGGAGTATGATAAGCCAGGTAATCCACTAACATCCCTGTTTTTTGGTTGATTGAACCCCTATAATCACCATTAAATCCCATTAAACCATATTAACCCAATCCGGATTGGGACAGCGTGAGCACAACCAACTGACCCCACAAATGGGGCCTCACCAGTTCGATGGTGGTTTCCCCCAGACGAGGCTGCAAGAAAGATAGGAATTGGTTGGTGGTTTGGAACATAAATTTTATGACTGTCCATATATACAATATATATGTATATATACAATATATATGTATATATACAATATATATGTATATATATATAATATATATATACATACATATATATATATACATATATATATATATATATTATATTATATATATTGGGAATAATCATCCCAACTGACTGTCATATTTTTCCATTCAGTTGGGAATAATAATCCCAACTGACGAACTCATATTCTTCAGAGGGCTAGGTATACCACCAACCAGAGAGGATTGACCCATGAAACATTTTGGGTTTCCATCATCAAACACAACTCTTATGGATCATAGCCCAATGTTGATGAATGATACATGACCCACGTGGGTATTTTTCTTGCACAAACCAAAGCAATAAACAACAAAGTAAACCACCACTCAACATGTGGTCTGGTTGGTGGTTTGGAACATGAATTTTATTTTTCCATATATTGGGAATAATAATCCCAACTGACTTTCATATTTTTCAGAGGGGTAGGTATACCACCAACCAGTTGTGCTCAGTTAAATTCAACTGACGGGGTATGGTCATCATGCCAATGTCGGATTCTGGCCAATGTCGGGCACCATCCTTAGAGGGGATTCTGGATTGTGCCAACAGCTGGGACCAACAGAAATCCCAGTTTTTAAGAACCGACGATGTTGCTTGGAAATCTCACTTAGCTATGGAACCCCACCATTTTGAACAGGTAAATCTCTGCAAATGGGCCATTTTCCATCATTTTCCAAAGCAATTTGTTCTATTACCAAAGGGTATGTTGCTGGCATGTTTTTGGCAAAACTTCAGGCCAGACCATGTGACAAAAACTTACAGGCCTGTAGGCTCCTTCCACCTGGTCCATGTACCAACAGAGATGTTCACAGTTTTTGTTCTACTTATATTGCTACAAGGTGGTGCAGCCGAGTTGTGTTTGTTGGTTTATAAACCCCATGAATATAGTTATATCTACCATAAACCAAAGAATTCACCTAGTTATGTTCACCAACTGAACGCTATCATTTGGGGGCCCTACATTGTAGCCTTACTGCTACTCGGACGTTTGATAGCCAATTTGTATCAATTTGTGAAATTGTACTTCGCGGGGGTACATTACCTGGGTCAGACCCCTGGGTGGCATACCCAGTTCTGATATAAATTGCAAACATTCCTCATAGGGACACTCCTGGAACATTCCTTTTTATTAATTTTAATTCGAAATATTTCAATTTCATTCCAAATAATGCAAGTTCATTCCAAAAAAATATTATTCATTCCAAAAAATCTTTTTCGTTCATGTCTTTTAAATGTTTTTTTCACATGCTGATTTCATGATTTGTTGTTATCTTTAAGAAAAAACGATTTGTTTTTGTTTTTTCTTTTTTTCTTGCTTTTTTATATGTTTTTTCCCTGTTTTTTTGTTGATTTGTGTTTTGTTTTTTTTGTTATTATTATTATGTTTTTCGATTTTGTTCGTTCATTTTTTTCGTTGTTTTTTTAATATTTTAATTTTTGTTTGTGATTGTGGGATTTGTTCCGTTTGTTCCTGTTCTTTTTGCGTTTTTTTTTTTTTAATTCCTTTTTGAATGTGTGGATTGTTTTTTTCAGTTGTTGTTTGATATTTTTTTGAATTTTTGAGAAATTTTCATAAGTTTTCAGTTTTTTTTGCAAGGATAGCAACTTTTAGGAGTAGCTCTTTGAGGAGTATCCCGGGGCTCTTTAATGAAAACAGCTACGATCTCATGCACACATATTATTGTGATGTATTGTGATAAAGATGTAATGTATGCTCAAATCAGATTATGATATACTATAAAGGAGATTTCATTTCATTCGGGGTTGATTTCATTGCATTTGGGGGTAATGTATTTGGGGTGCAGTGTTGAATCTCATATCCGGTTTTAAAGGATCCATGTGGAAAAAAAGGCAAACCTGTTGACAAGAGTTGGTGGGGGATTGGCGCCCCCAGCTTCCACGATGGCTCAATCAGCACGGCCTCACAGATACAGCGGCCTCTTTTTTGCAACCCGTTGGCCACCCCAGGCGTCGAAGGTCACACTTGCCATGAGTCATGAATCGTCACATCATCAAGATTTGTGATGGTTTGGTACCATCACCTTTGAAAGTCAAACTGGTGGCCCTGGAAAAAAATCAGATCAAAAGAGTCTGATGCAAGAGTTCTGGGCCATCTCTTGGTTCTTGAAATGGTCACGCCAAAGGTACAACGGCTTCCTAGGGGCCAACTCATTGTCTGCCTGCACGTACCCAACCCTCCACGCACGGTAGAGGGTGCGGCTGGCGGTCAGCACCTGCAGACTCAAACATCAAAAAAACGTTGTACCTACTTTCAATCGTTGGATTTGGATCTTGCTAGCAAAATCCGGCTTCTGCTCTGTGCTGCTACTTCATTATATATTCCCATGCCGCTGTTCCTTGTTCCAGCTATTTAGCTTAGACTGCCACGAATAGGTACACGCACACAAATTAACCTAATCCTTGGATCCAACTGCAAACTCGTTTTCCGATTGAAAAAAAACTGAATGGGCATGTCTTGATGAATAGTACATTTTGAAACAGGCCCATGCCATCCCATGTGATCGTTTGAAAGCCTCATTTGGAAAGCAGCTGGCCACGTTGCTGCTCTTCAGGTTTCCACTCATTGCGGTCCATTGCAAGGTGACCTTCTTCTCCTTGGGCTTGACCATGTAGCCATCGCAGCTCTCAGTACCTTATAATCCAAAGAAAGTGGAGGTACGCTGTCCCAATCAAAACAGGGAAAAAAGGAGGAGAGGCTTGACCAAACATTTTGAAAATATGATCCAAGCCACCTTCAGTTTCGTCGGAGTCCAGGGTCGGAGAAACCCGAGAGACTTGGTGACAGCAAACTGTGGCATCAACAATTCCCGATTCTTCAAGCTCCTGCAGCAGTGCTCGCAGGGAAGTTGGTTCGGCGTCCTTCATCGTCTTGCTACCTTCAGCGCTGATCTCTAGGATGGCTGTCTCCAAATCAGTGCGCAGCTCAAAGTTGCATGTGTTCTCGAGGGTTCCACCTGCAAGACACATGGAGCCAGGGTGCTTGGTTATTTGCTCTTAGTAAACGATTTTGGAGTATATATTTGGATGAGATTCAGGGAAGTTGGCCATCGCCTTGGCTAAAACTGCAAGGCCCTATACGGACAAACAATAGCAGGTTGTTTTCACCCGCGCATCCCAAAACAACTCGTCTAAGACCCGAGTTTGAAATCAAACTCTGGCGTTCATATGCAGCAGCACTGGTTTCACATGGTCTCACATAGTTCGCATGTTTGACCAAAAGTCGCAACTCATATTGCTAAAACACTGCGGTCCCCACTAGGGTGAGAGCTGACAACAAAGCAGACAGCTTGACGGCACAGAAATCTATCATGACTTTTGGTGACTGCCAAAACCCAACCCTCACCAAAGCTCAGCAGTGTGTGTCAAAACAAACTCAAAGTTTCATTCGGCGTCTGGCCCTGTCAGACTTGCTCATCTTGTTGTAAGCATCCGTGCGGATCGGGTGGGACTTCCACCTGAAGAAGTTGGCTGATGTTAGACTGAGGCAGCGCAATAATGGATGGAAGAGGTTGGAGATTACTTAGAGCGAACAGTTGGAAAACGAGGCGTGTCAAGTGTTCCTAACAAAACATGTTGTCTTAAGAACGAAACTTGGAAAAACAAGCTGAACCCCAATCGCAACCAAAGCACGACTTCATAGCAGCAGTGCGAGCGGCCCTCTTCTCCATTCCCTCGCCAACCAACCGTTGGGATTCCTTCTTCACATATTTGTGCATCTCTTCTCGCAAGTTGGCACCCCAGGGGTTCAAGCTGGCCTTCTTGTCCTCCGCCGGATCCTTATCCTGCTTGTCTTCCTGCTTTCTGGTCTTCTTCGTCTTGCCTTTCTTCTCATACTTCTCCTTCAAAGCTGCACTTGTAGCTGCTGCCTTCGCATTGATCTTCTCAATGCGAGCCTTGTGAGCAGCTTTCCTGGTGGCCTTCTTTTTGGCAGCAGCTGCGGCCTTCGCCTTCTCGGCGGCAGTCTTCCCAGGCTTCTTGGCCTTGGGCTTCGACGCGGCTGCCTTTGGCCTTGGCGTCGGATAGCCCATGATTTCTGTCGGAGCATCGGAGAATGAATCTTCACCCATTTCCGCCTCTTCGCCGGAGCCCAACTCAGACTCATTGCCTTCTCCTTCACCCAAGTCCTCCACATCCTGGATGTGGGCCACTTCCCCATGAAGCTTCTTGGTTTCTGAACTGATTGCAGAAGCCTCGGACAACTCATCGTCATACTCCTTCTTTGCCTTGGACGCAGAGGCACGTCCGCGGCCGCGGCCTTTGCCTCGGCCGCGCCCTCGTCCACGACCAGCTTCGTCATCCTTTGCTGCAGTCTTTCCTGATTTGCTGAGTCCTGCACGGAGAGACTTCACTGCCTCTTTGGCTGCACTCTTGTCACCCTTGAGCTTGTCGCGGGCCTTCTCCAAGTCATCGGCCAAGGCCTTTTTGCAATCTTCGTTCAAAGGTGGGTTGCCCTTGTTCGAGGAGTTGAGAGGCAAAGGCGAGAGATCCGGAGGAGGCAAGCAAGCTGAGGAACTGCTGCGGCAAAGTGACCTGCCCGGTCGGACAGGAGGAGTCTCGAGGTTGCCGGGGCTGTCTCCCAAGAGCTTGTCTAAGTCCCGGCATGGACCATGGAATTATACATCGCAAAAAAAAAACTTCTCATTCTTTGCCACATGCCTTTTTCCCGATGCATTTTAGATTTTCCACCTTGTATACTGCTATTCAAAATCTATAAGTATGACGGCCTATAGCCTTTCAACGCACGCAGAAGCAACAACACCTTGTGTCACATAATTTTGTCAAACCCTGTCCGCTTTCAATCCGTTGCGCATGAGCAAGTTCTCCAGCGCCATGGCTGGAAGGATGCCCAAGAGCTTGGAGGCAAGTGGTGGGTCCCGGGTTCTCAACTTCACAAGATGGCGCTGGATGACAATCTGTCCCAAAATCAGAACTGCCGTAAACTCTTACAAACCTTTGTCATTAGGTTCAAATTTCATGTTTGGAATGAAATGACAGGATTGGGTTGGTCCAAGGATGGCCCAAGGCAGCGTACCTTCTCGAAGGAGTTTGGCTAGCTTCTCCTGCTTCATGTATGTGGCTTTGCCATGTGATACCACGGTCTCGTTCGCATCACACCGCAATCCCATGTGAGCCACCTTGGGTTTCTCAAACCCTGACGGACCTTCGGACTTTTGAATATAGATGATGATCTCCTACTTTTGGGGGTCCTTATGGGTACTTATATCCTGTATGCAAATAAATTGGGAGTATACTGAGAGAGACATATATATATATATATACATTATTACAAACAACGCGAAATCATCAGGAAAGAGAGCAAAGAAAATTCTGCGACCTGAAGGGAAAACAAACAATTAATGCCCAGGTGCAAGGAACAACTTGTGCTTTTGGTCTGGGACCACATCCACCAACTCTCCGGCGCGGGTTGCCGCTTTGGTGAGGTAGAGCATGCCCCCAGCGACAGACGCAGGCATCTTGTTCTCGACGATGTAACGGTCCAACATCTCCTCAAGACAGCTTGGCTCGTTCTGCCAAGGCTGCACATCCTCCACAGGAACAAGTGGAACAAGCGCGGCTTCTTCAACCGCAGAGATCTGGAACCTGCAAGGACACAATAGCGGCGTTGCAGGACAGGAAAATCGATGCAGCTGGTCCGGGGCTGGGTTCCCAAATATTGATCGGAAACGTTGACTTTGACTTAAACATAATTGCATGTTTTCCAAGGGGTTATGAACAGTTATTTGCACGTGCCAGCTAAAGGACTTGGCGTCGAAGTCTAGGATCAGTTGCTTCCAGTCTTCTGCTCTGATGGAGTCTCGGCTGTAGAGAGCACGTACAGAGGGAGGCAAACTGAAAGAGTACTGCTTCACCCCCTTCTTGGATGGATCGTGGGTCACCTGGGCAAGCCGAAGGGGATAGTCCTTCAAGTCGACTGTGGTGTTCTGCTGAAAGTCTGGGGCGTACTTGGGATAGCCCTCGAAAAGCGGCGAGCCAGCTTTCCATTCCTGCACCGAAAAAAACAACAAAACGACAGTTCTCCAACACATTCGTGAGGGTATGCTACGACTGCTAATCATGATTCCCCAGTCATTAGGCTTCAGAAAGTCCTTCATCATTTGCTGGGCAAGAAAACGCTCGCTGAAAAGCACTTCCTCATTCTGATCACTTACTGACAAGGTGTCGATCTTCGGGCTGTCCAAACCATGACGCAATTGCCAATGCAGGCAAACCCTTTCCAAGTGGGCGTCATAGGGCGTGAGGTTGACGACACCAACAGTCCTGGATTGGCCTTCCAAACCTTGCAGGCATGCTTGCAGGACCATGGTTGGAAATTCTGACCCCGCCAGCATCTGGGCACTTTCCTGGACGTCACTGAGCGACCTCAAGATGGATTTGTTGTAAAACCAGGGCGTCCGCAATAAAAGTAGCTACTGGACTTGCAAAAAAGCAGCTAACTGGATTGATGGAAATCGGAAACATCTTCTTCACCATGAGATCCAAGAGACCTCGATTCAGCAGCCAAGGGAAGCGAGTCTTTGCCAGTTGTGGGGACAATGTATTGCGACTCAGGTGCGAAGCTGGCATTTTCTCGTGTCGTCCTGCAGAGCATTGCAAAAAAGACAAACTCCTGATGAAGCCGATCCCATGATATAGACATATTTTTCAATGAAAGAAATCATGGACATTCCACAACTATTTGTAGTTACATTTTACATAGTGATACACATTCCAAAATCTAGTCACCATTTGTAAACATGGGTATGTGCATGTGCATTCACACGTATGTAACGCACAATAACCAAACAACAACAATCACAATAGACCAAACATATCATCAAAATACATACATACGTGCATCTAGCCTCACTACTTTAGACATCTTTAGGCTGCCAAGTGAAGCTTCATGGTCCCTTTACTGACTGAAGCCAAACAGTCCTGTCCAGCATGAGCTGACAGGAGGACCACACATTGTCGTCCACCGACCCATCGCAAAACACGCACCAACCTGGGTATTGCATGGGAACTTTCTTTGCGCTGGGAGGAGGGTTGAAGCGCACCGACACTGGGTACGATGCCAGCTGCTTGGCGTCCATTTTATCTTCAATACGCCTGAAGAGGAGGGTGCAACCCTGTTCTAATAGAATTTAATTCTTTTCCCCACATGCCAAGCGATGGTCTCTAGATTTAAAAAACGCATCCCGCGACTCCTTCCCTCTCCTTCTCCTTCTCCTTCTCCTTCTCATTCTCCTTCTCCTTCTCCTTCTTCTCCTTCTCCTTCTCCTTCTTCTCCTTCTCATTCTCCTTCTCCTCCTTCTCCTTCTCCTTCTTCTCCTTCTCCTTCTCCTTCTCCTTCTTCTCCTTCTCATTCTCCTTCTCCTCCTTCTCCTTCTCCTTCTCCTTCTTCTCCTTCTCCTTCTCCTTCCTCTCCTTCTCCTTCTCCTTCTTCTCCTTCTCCTTCTCCTTCTCCTTCTCCTTCTCCTTCTCCTCCTTCTCCTTCTCCTTCTCCTTCTCCTTCTCCTTCTCCTTCTCCTTCTCCTCCTCTTCCTTTTCCTTCTCCTTCTCCTTCTCCTTCTCCTTTTCCTTCTTCCTCCTCCTCCTTCTCCTGCTCCGGTCCTTACTTCCTCCTCGTCCTCCTCTGTTTTACAAGCTAGTTTCCTCGCAAGCAGATCATTGCGAGCTTCCTTGCCAGCATCTGCTACACAGCCGCTCTGACACAAGCTGGCCAGCTCCTTCCAGCCAGGCTTACCAATATTGCTAAGCTCCCAGGGTTTCTGAAAAGCTCCTCGGACCCGAACACTATGCCAGATAGAATGCCAGGTGAAATGTCAGGTAGATGCCAGATGGAATATATTTCAATATTTCCGGTAGAATGCCACATAGCATGTCAAATAAAATGTCAGATATAGTATGCTCAGATCAAATTCCTCACAAAATGGCTGAGATCATATGCCAGAAATAAAAAATATATCGGAATGTATTTCAGGTTAACTGTCAAATGATACTGCCACATTGAATATCAGACACAAAGTCTAATGATGTCTAATAGTGTCAGAATCGATGGTGAAGGTCGCTCGATAAAACTAAAAAAATGCTTTCAAACCTTGGCCTCGTCTCTCCTCGCAATGCGGAATTCAAAGTCTTTGCCGATGCTAGGAGCGGCGAAAGCACAAAAGCCATGGTGTGAGAGGATTTGCGGGCCAGCAACTTTTTGATGCGAGTCACCACATCATCCAGCTGTTTGTTCTGGATCCGTCCCATTTTCATCATGTCAACCCAAATCAGGACCACACCGCCGCTCGAGAACACGCTGGTCAGAAACTGCGAGCATGGTTTTTTTCACATCGTTGGTGTGTGAAGTCTAGGTTTTAGTAACCAACCGCTGGACAAGTCAAGTCTCCAAGGACCGTTTTTCAAACGACAGGCCTCGGAGAGGTGTCCTTCCGCATCCCCAGAAGCCAGAGCAACATGACGACAATGTTTCTGCGAGAACTTTGTGATGATGGAAGCGCCGATGCGGTTCTGTTCCTTGATGTGAGTGATCTTCGCAAGGCGGTCGGTCTTTTCATTGGAGGAGGCAGCCTGAAGCAACTTGGCACACATTGCAGCATCCTTCGCCAACTTCAAATTGTCAGCCTGCCATGCTGCATCAGACCGCTCCGTCCCCAAGTCGGCAATCTTCTGGTCAGCTGCCCCCAAAGCGGTGTCCGCCTGCTTTTTCTCAGGGCTGTTTTCAATCCACATGAGGGTCGCCGATGCCTCAAAAGAAGGATCCGCCGAAGCCAAATGGGTCGAGAGGTCACTGGTGAAATCCCTGAGCTTCGAATGAGAAGCACCCGGCAAAAAATGTAGACGTGGTTGGAAAAACACAAAATTTCAAGTTTGGAGGTGGTGCTGAATGGAGCTGAAATTTTGTTGGCCCCGGATCAACATCATTCTCACCGAAGGTAAGCCGCAGAGTTCCAAATATTGAAATTAAGACAAAACCCTTCGAGGTAGCGACCCCTGCAAGCGTCGAGAAGGTCCTGGGCAAAGAGGGCATCTCCATTGGAATCCTTGGCGTTGCGCATTGCCTCCAAACAATGGTAGCCCAAGCAAGCCAGCTCCACTTCGGTCTCCCACGCCTCACTGGAAAGCCGCAATGCAGATGTGGCTTGGACAGACACTCTACCAACAGCAAGCTTGTGGAGGAAGAGGATCCTGGCCATGAACAGTTCCTGCTTCCCAGGCTGCACCTCCAGCACATTGTGCCAAATCCCATCGGCGCCCTTGCTGGAACTGCCAAGAAGCCAGCGTTCCGAGAGAAGATGTTCACGTCCAAAGGCTGCAGGGGTGAGCTGTGCAGAAAATTGGAAAATCACTGTAAACAAACAAAACAAAACCAAAACAAAACAAACAAACAAAACAAACAAAACAAACAAATAGCAAACAAACCAAACAAACCAAACAAACAAATCTTGGAATTCAAACACGATCTGTTCTGGTGTTCCCTCTCCTGATCTCTCAATGCGAAACACATGCAAATGCCGCTCGATCGCTTGCCAAACCGCATCGGCCAGCCCCACCTACAGCAGCATCCATATATATGCTTAGTGTGAAAAGAGCGGCCGCAACCAATCATTATAATTACAAGGAGAGCAAAAAGAATTAGTTTGTTTTTTACTACGCTTGATCCTGGCCGCAACACAAACTGTTTGACATACATGTTGATATATACATAGCGTGGCTTGGGTGCTGATGCTACTGATATATTCACGAGAAATGGCATTGGCATGAGGCGTTATTCTGATTCATTAACACAAAAAGGTGTTCTTGCCATGATGGGAGGGGTGAGGAGGAGAAGAGAAGGAGAAGGATGAGGAGGAGGTGAGACAAAATCTATAAACCCTAGGCAAACAAGCAGGCCCAGCCTTCAGACCATATAGCTTCAAGGCCAAGGTCTTTTCTATCTGGATCTTCTTGTTGCTGGCTGCAGTCCCGAAGGAATTGTACTCATCACATGCTTGCAGGAAGCAATCCTTGTAGGTGGCATCTGGAGAAACTGCCTGCCAACTTTTGGATTCCCTTTCGTTAATGGCTTCAGTACATGCTTGGGGACCATGTTCACTCTCCAGCTCAATATTTGCCAACTTGAAAAATTCTGTCAAAAATAGTCATGAACAAAACATTTAAGGAAGTGATTTTGCGGCCCCAATCCTGCAGAGCTACTGCCCTAGCATGAAAGATCAATGTCTTCTGCAGAGGGTTGCGAGCTTGCTTGAGGGCAGCTTGCTCTGCTAATTGCATCCGGCGAAACATGTAGAGCTCCGGGCGGTCAAAGTGCACGTAACACACGCTCACTGAAGCGATTGTCTTCAGCCACCTGCCACGACTCAGGCTCTGAAGGACCCAGGAGAATGGAAAGAGAGAGCCATCTGGCCCAGCAGTTTTTCCCGACAACGGGGACTTACCCAACAAGAAAATTCTGTCAAATTGAGTGTTCCGCGCAATATATATATATATACATGTTATAGAAATATGTATGTATATATATATATATAATATATATAATATATATATATATTTATTTATTTAAATAAATATCAATATATCAACATCATTTTGATTTGGCTATATTTGACCTAGTGGAGGCTGTCTCGTTTGATTGTCTGCAAGCTAGGATGGCCCAAAGAAGTTACACCTCTCTATATTCTATACATCTGCCCAGAGTGTTAGTTGCGCAGACCAGCGGTGATCTGACATGGGAGAGCATGGGAAAACACATGCAGGCCATCAACATTTCAGAAAAACAATCTGCCAGAGCGCGCCCACCACCATCGCAGGCGACAGAACAACTCACAATTGATTCAAAGAACTGCATACGCTAGCAAATCGTGAATGGGCAATGTGATGGTAAGTATTCTTGCACGCACCAAACTGGCGCAAGGAAAACAAGTGATTGTTTCGCAATCCCATTTCAAATTCGGCAACTGGCCACAGGCCGTTGCAACACAAAGCTTTGCGGATTCTGCCAAAGGGAATTGAAGTCAAAGTAAAGACTTCTATTGACAACATTCACGGTCACAGGAACCATCAGGGGGTTAACCGCTGCCACCCCCAAGGAGACAACCAGGGCACCTCCAACGCCGGGGGGTTAACCACGACCACCCCCAAGGAGAGACCTCAGCTGAGGTCAGTGGACCTCACCACCTTAAGCTCAAGATCGATTACTCCAGAGCCGGGGGCCAACCGCCGGCAAAAGGACGATGTTTTTGTGTTTTGGTGCCACCTTAATAACCAAAGGACCACGGTTTTGGGGAAACCCATTCACAAAAGGACGACGGTTTTGGTGTCACACTTAGCTAAAGGACGACGGTTTTGGTGCCCCCCTTGGCCAGAGGACGACGGTTTTGGGAAAACCACCCGCACAAGGACGACGGTTTTGGTGCCACCCTTGGCCAAAGGACGACGGTTTTGGGAAAACCACCGGCAAAAGGACGACGGTTTCGTTGAAACCATCACCCTGGACATGCCCAGAGGACGACGGTTTCATTGAAACCATCACCCTTGACATGCCCAGAGGACGACGGTTTCATTGAAACCACCAAAACAACCACCGCCAACACTGTTTTTGGCGCATGTGAGATGGCGAGGAGAGAGAGAGAGGAAAAGCAGAGAAAGGAGAGAAAGAGAGAAAGAGAAAGAGAAGAGAAAAAGAGAAAGAGAAAGAACGAAAAAGAGAGAGAGAGAGAGAGAGAGAGAGAGAAAGAGAGAAAGAGATAAAGAGAGACAGAGATACAGAGATAAAGAGAAACAGAAAGAGAAACATAAAGAGAAGGAGAAAGAAAATGAGAGAAAGAGAAAGGGAGAAAGCACGAAAAGCAGATAGAGGAAGGATGAAAGAGAAAGTCTAATGAGAAAAAGGAAAGAAGATTGAGATAAGAGAGCGAGATCGAGGATGAGATAGAGAAAGAGTAGATATTTCTCTCTCTCTCTCTCTCTCCCTCCCTCCCTCGCTCACTCTCTCTCTCTCTCTCTCTCTCTCACTCTCTCTCTCTCTCTCGCGCACAAAAATCATCAAAACCCTCACCCTTTGATGTTTCCATGTTGCTTGCTTCAAAGGACGACGGTTCCAACGAAACCATCACCCTTTTCCCTTTGTAGAAAAAAACGGCCCCAAAATCAACATTTCATGGTTTGAGATCTTTTTTTGCTATATAGGGGAAAGGGCGACGGTTTCAACGAAACCCTCACCCTTTGAAAGTCCAAATTTTGAGATCCTAAAGGACGAGGGTTTTGACCCAAACCAGCCATTCCCACCACTGTGCCTGTCAAAATCGCGGTGCTGGTCATTCGACAAAGTCTCCTTGTTCTGGTAGGACCAAACCAAGCCAAAGAGCAGGATGCTCAGTCGTGCAAATCCCTTGCTGGGCAACAGGGATGCAAACGGCAAGGCGCTTCCTGGAACAGCTTTGTCAGTCAACCGGATTTCGACAGGCTGCCTGTGGTTCTCCCACCCTCCATGGTAGATGTCTCGGGCTGTTGATGCCCACTCTTCCAAAATCGGGAAGCCATCGGACGGTCGCTCCAAGGCAAAGCACAGCAGGCTCACTTGGAACGCCCCACAATTGAGCTCAACCTCACTGCTCGTGTCTGCAAGCCCAGTAAGGGGAATTTACCAAGAGGGGAACTTTGCTACTAGCCAAAAGCATAAATTATAGGATCAAAGAACGGGAACCAAAGACGATGCTGGAAGGCAAAAGCCTGGAATCTTTGCCACCGCCCATTCCTTCAAAGGTTCATAGATCCCCCCATCTGCCAGCTGGTCCACTAGAAACTTGACTGGGTTTTGGTCTTTCATTGGGTCGAAGGTCCTGAGAGACATGTGGTGCTTGAATTTCGCCAGATTTTCTGATTCACCAAAATTACCAGTCATTGCACAATTGTTTTGAAAAGTGTGGTTAGGCAAGGATAAGGAACTGAGGAAACACCCCTTTCACTCAGACCCCTACCCAATGGCATCCATGATCATGTCCGTCCATGGGCCCAACGCAGGCTTGGAAGCTTTCGGTGCCCTGCCCCCACTTGTCGAAGGTGGGCTTCTCTTCGGCATTGGTACTGATTGCCAAAACCTGGAAACCTTGCCTAGGGCCAAATCCTGAGGAGGATACAGCTGTGTTTTGGCCCCATGAGCATTGCCCTCAGCCATGGAGCCACTGGAGTTAATCAGCCACTTTTTTCGACTCACCAAGAATTGGAGAAGTCGCTCAGTGGCAAACCATTTCAAGTAATGTACTCTTCGCAGCATCGGTGAGGCATCGAAAAAAAACATGGTTAGCAACCACAGACAATGAAGCAATTATTTTGGAAACACCATAGCCGGAATCATAGATGATTTGGCCTCCCAAGGTCACGTCTTCTAATTGGGTATATTGCAAAAAACCATGCGGGTGCTCCATTGTAGAGCAGTGCAGCTGAGCGAAGTTTCCCAAGCTTCTACGCGTTAAAAACCAAGAAACATACAATACCAACATGTTGTACTAGCTGACACGGGTCCACATGTTCATTGCTTGGGCCTGAGGCAAAGAACAGCAGTCATGATTACAGCGCCCATGCAGGGCAAATTCATACTGTTCCCTGCCATGGTGTAAACAGAGGTGTCAGACACCTTGGCTTTCCTTAACTCAAGCTTCACACCGCCACACAAGTCACTTTGTGAACGAGTAGTTGGCAGCAGGTGAGTTCCCAAGGACTCGTGTGGGTGGATCTTCCTTTGGAGCTCCTGCATGTTCATGTCAGCCCCCTTCGTTTTGATTTTAAGTGTGGCTTGTAGAGGGGACGCGCTTGACATCCTAATTATAGTGCATGCTATTGTCTGCCACGCTAATCTGCCATGGAATAGTGGTGCGATTGAACATGAAAGGGGACGGAATATCTGGTTGATCTCATTATGAAGTTTTGGGGGCTTAGGTGATTTTGGCAACCAACCCATCAAAGCAAATCCGCCAAAACAAGGTAGCCGCCCAACCCCTTGGTCCCCACAATGTCCTGCGAGTACAGAGATCCTGAGTTTGTTGTCAAAGTCGGCAAGGACCCATCCCTTGTTTCGGCACGGCCACGACCATTTCGAACAAATTGCTGCAGATCCACGAACCGCTTCTCTGAATCATAGTCAGACCGATTTCTTTCCTCCAGGGTTCTCTTGTCAAATATAGCCACCCTCGTTTGTTGAGAAAAAACATGTTTTGGACAAGTTCGGGTGAGAAGCTCCTGGCTAGCTGAGAGGACTGAAGGTGGCAATCTCTTCCAAAAGTATTTCAAGGGGTCCATGGTAGGGCACGTCCTTAATGCCAAAAGAACCTCCTGCATGGAAAAGGGGGCATCCCATTCCACCCTGCTGCGGCGCCAGCAGATGAAATAGCGACGCGGCCTCGACGCTCTTTGGCCGAAGAGCCTGGGATCTAAAACCTCGGAGACCATTCCCCATTTGTGAGGTTTGAGTCGTTTTTTGATTGTCTCTTCTGTGTACTCTGGAACATTCTCTATGAGTGCCACATCAAATTCTTCTTCATCATCATCTATCATCTCGTAATGGCTTTCATGGGCGGCGAAAGAGTCATCATCTTCTCCCAACCGCTTTCCCATCTTGGAATAGGCAACGCAGGGTGGACCTAAGTTTCCCAGTTTGGAGAGAAAATGAACCTTGAAGATCCGTGAATTGAATGTGGAAGCATGCTCGTCATTCGCAAGCGCTGTTGGCTGAGGAAAAGGCCTGCGATATTCACCTTCAATCCTGAGTTTCATGGTCGACCACTTTCATCATTCTGGAGAGGGCCTAACCATTCAAATTGCGCTAGTGGCCCCGCCATGACAAACACGGCCTGACAAACATGTGGTCTTACATAAACAAAAAGGACACAATCAATATAATAGCTAATATCAGGAGGAAGGAGGAAGGAGGAAGGAAGGAGGAAGGAGGAAGGAGGAAGGAGGAGGAAGGAGGAAGGAGGAGGAAGGAGGAGGAAGGAGGAAGGAGGAGGAAGGAGGAAGGAGGAAGGAGGAGGAAGGAGGAAAGGAGGAGGAAGGAGGAAGGAGGAAGGAGGAAGAGGAAGGAGGCGGAAGGAAGGAAAGGAGGAAAGGAAGGAAAGGAGGAAGGAAGGAAAGGAAAAGAAGAGAAAAGGAAGAAGGAAAAAAGAAAAGGAAAAGAAGGAAAAAGGAAGAAGGAAGGAGGAGGAAGGAGGAGGAAGGAGGAGGAAGGAGGAGGAAGGAGGAGGAAGGAGGAAGGAGGAAAGACAAGGGGAGAGGAGGGGAGAGGAATGGAGAGGAGGGGAGAGGAGGGGAGAGGAGGGGAGAGGAGGGGAGAGGAGGGGAGAGGAGGAGCTACAAAATCTATCCCCAACCGTCTAAATTAAAAAAAATGTTTAAACAAAAAACTCGGAGGAAGTAGTGTTAAAGTTTGCCCAAGGGTCTCCCCCTGCCAACATTGAATTGCACTGGACATGTCTTCCCATGGGTGCAGCACATCATACGTTTGGACTTCCGGTACTGGTTGATATCAGAAAAGCAGCAAGTTCTGTAGGTTTCACCCAGGACGCGTTGACAAGCCTTGTTCCATTCAAAAGCCCATTTGAACTGAACTGAAGCCGTCGCGCCCCTCCTTGCCTTCCTGAAGGCATTGCATGCACCCTGTAGACACATCAATGCCTTGTGCTGTTACAAGGTGATCTCAAACGATGCTCTAAACATAATTCCCTTTGTTAATGAATGGCATGGAAAAAATGAAATTGACCTAGGTGCGTTTTCTGCGCATCCAACTCCACTAAACGTTGTAGCAACATCCCACGCCCAGGAATTGACCCGGCTTTTCACATATGACGCGCCAAAGTGGTGGCACAGCAGCACTAAGAACACTTCAGGCCATTTGAAAAGGCCGGAAAGACTTCGAGCACCCGGTGGATGCACTCCAGAGACGGGCATGGGGATGGTCGTCTTGGGCAAGTACTTGTCCTTCGCGATCTTTTTCCTGGTCAGAAAGCAAATCAAGTAGAAGGAGACACTGGGTGAAACAGACATCTCACCAATGCATAGCTGTAGGAAAGTTCGCAATCAAACAAACTATCCAAGTGTCTTCGTCCGCTTGACACGTGAGCCAGTCGATTTCTTACCAACACTCTTGGGCTTTACAGGAGGTTGCAACATACGAACGGCATCTCTTAGAGGAATCCCAGGCATATCTCCAGTGCGCGCTTGAGCGGCAGAAATAGCTCGTTATTCTATGGTCAGGTTAAAGCTCTCCAGCACAATCTGCTGTCCAAATCTTGGCTTGAGACAACTTGGAATGCAAGTAAGTAATGAGAACAAGTTTTCCATGTGTTCCCAGCGGAGCCAATCTTTTAAACGTGACAGCCGGCTCATGTTCATCGACTGGTTCCAGGATCTAATTTGAATGAATTACGAGTTGATTATACCAACTCCTCAGCCTTGCTTGGTCGCCTTAGGCGAAGTGCGTCGAACACCCATCCGGACCTGCGGCCCGGAGGAATGACAAAATGCATGGAGGCTGGGTTCAGGAATTTACCGCCCAAGGACTTCCATTCAACCAACCACATGTAGTGCCAAGATAATGATGAAAACATTTCCTAACAGAGGGTAGTGCAACCGAAAGCTCCCACGTTGACACCGGCACGCCTTGACAACCTTAACTTTGGTCTTGCTGGTGGACGCAGCAGTTGCCTGCACTCTCTACAGTTGAGCTGGGACACAGCCTGTTTGAACGTCATTGGCGATCCCTGATCCCTAAAACGGAGTGAAGCCAAGATACCAGGCTATTCGGCTCAGCTTTGCTGGTCAAGGTCGTAAGCTGACATGTGCACCTTCCATCCTGCAATGCATGACTTAAGGTCCCCCCTGTCCCAACAAGTTGGGGATTACTTAGAGGCCCATGTTTGCCCAGCAACCCCTGTGCGCTCCTTGTGCTTCAAAGCACATTCTGCTGGCGAAGCTCCGTCAGGCAAATTGTATTCCTGAGATCAAAAAAAGGATATCTTTGTAAGTCTGGATCTGGGGAACCTGGTGACATGCCCTCCCAAGAGCAACACGTCAGTCGTGGCATCCTGCCAAGGCTCCCTGGAAATCATCTCACCATATTCTTCCGGTGTGATAAACCCACAGGAAAGAAATTTCTCTGGGTCTGCCTGGCTGTGCGCAAACAATTCTGTCGATGGACGTAGTAAAATTCGATCAAAACGACAATTCGGGGATTTGGCGCTAAACTTGAAGGCATCAGCCAAGGCACCCATGGGTTAGAATCACATGTCTCGAAGAGACTGGAACACAACGTCGTCGTTGAAGCCTGATTTACAGAAACATGAAATCATTTTCTATGGCATACTTTGTGACCATGTTTGATACTCATCCTATTCGGTGTTTGGGATCTTCAAGTTGCAACCCAACTTTCATCCACCAAGAAACTGTGTTCTGTGCTGTCATGGTCAAAGCTCAAAGACAGGTCTTGCTGGCGGAAAAAAAGCTGCAGAGCAAGCGGCAGACAAACGAACCTACTGTGTCCAGCTCCGGCTTGCACGGGCACATAATGAAGTGACAGCCCCTTGCAGAAGCCCAACCCAAATCTTCAACTTGAGACTAATTGCTGTTTTCACCTGAGGTTTGCACGGAAATGCATAGCAGGACAAAGTTTGCTCAAGACTGATGGGGCTTTTAGGTCGACCCTTGGGGTTACCACGCCACTCTCATGCCATGTCAAACGTGGGAAATTTGTCACATCAGTGTCTAACCCGCTTTGAGCTAGCCACAGCAAGTAGCGCACCGTTCGCTTGGTGCTCTCAGTCGGAGCTCTTTTTGAAAGAGCATCGGCCAAATCAATCCATTTTTTCCTCCTATCCAGTGGAACTTTCAGCCTACGGGATCTTTCTGGAACCGGGCCAGCAAGCCTCCTCATGTAGTCCAGTGGCAACGCTAGTACTGGGACCTAGCAGGTTGAAATGCTGAATTCAAAGAGTTTCAATGATCCTGGACCAAATCTACAATTTGGAGAATCCTGAACACAACCCTCATGTTTTCATCCGGCACTGAGCCTGACAAAGTTCCCGGTCGGAGCAGTACCTTTTGCAAAGCACAATGACGTCCTCATCATGGGCCCTAAGGGCCATTGCCGCAGGCCCAAAGCTCTCTATCTTCACGTTGGGCGGAACGTCTGAAAGGCATGGAAAGCCGGATGGCAGGGTGACGTGGGGCACAGCTGACATTGTGAACATGCAACCTAGACAGGTCATTGTCCCAAAACTCAGAACCAGTTTTCCTCATGATGTCAAGGTTTCAAAACACATCCCAGACTCATTACAGCCTCTCCGTTTGAGAAAAATCCAGCTGTGAATGCCAGTGCAATCATCACGAAGACCACCTTGATAAGAGATTCTGCAACCCTCAAACCTGAGTATTGCAAAACAATGTGGCTGTGAGGATTGCAAGGCACTGCAGCAGTGCACCGCATGAAATTGGGTTAGCCTTTTCTGATTGGATCAACCAACTAATTAGGAAGGATGAGCAGCCAGGATTTCCAATCCCGAACTTGTGTCAAGTATTCGACAGATATGACTGCTTTGGGCCCGAGAAATGGTCGCAGGTTGATCTTGTGGAGCATCTCTTGGAGTTTCCTCTGGCAATGATGTGGCCAACTAACCACAATAAACCCTGGGTATCCCTGGTTACCATTGCCCAAGAAAGACAAACCTGTCGATTTTCTTTGGTTTTCTTTTTACCGTGCCAGTTATGCCACCAAAAAAATATTTCCTTCAAGTTTCTGTACAGCATCGTCAGCATCTGCAAGAACATCGACATATTTGAAGGAAGTCCCTACTATACCAAATATTTGATCGAGCGGGCCATGGCTATGGCCAACTCGGTGATTGAGAAGACAAGTGCTTGAGAATTTTCCGCGGGATGTTAAAGTCGATAAGTATCCCAAAGTAGTCACGTTCTTGTTCTCGCGAACAGTATTATCTGATATGCAAATGAGATTGGGTGGAAGCCGGAGGGACTGTCGTTGGAACATGTCGCTGCATCGATCTAAAGACCTTGCAGCGCACTCGACAGTGAGGCTTGCGTCCGCGCTCAAGCGTGGGTCTACCAAATAGCAAAATAGTCCGACTTTATGGATCCATACTGCGTGAAGTTTTAGTCTGGGACGCTGGTACTTTGCAAGGTCTTTTGTCATCACGTGTCCTCTCATTCGCGGAACAGTCCATTTGGACTGGTCCATCCCGTCCTCTGCTGTTCAACATTGCAATTTACAGAATACGCTGCGTTAAAATAAACAAACAGAAAGAACGCAGCCAACAGAATGAAAGGTTGCATCGAGCAAAGGCACCATGTGCAAGCAAAGTGTGTCCGCATCTTCTTGGTATGGGTCTTGCTCCTTAGTTATAGTTTTCCTCGCCTTTTGAATTCAATGCAAACCACGTTTCCCCACGTCTCAGGTGAGGGTCCCTAGATTTTGGCAGGACATCCCGCAAAATCCTTCCTTCTTCTTCTCCTTGTCCTTCTCCTTCCTTCCTCCTTGCCCTCCGTGCTTGCCAGCTTCCTCGCCAGGAGATCATCGCCAGCTTCCTTGCCAGCCTCTTCTACACAGCCACCTATCGCGAGCTCGCCAGCTCTCTCGGCTCGCCGGATCCGAGCAGCACGCCAGATGGAATGGGAGATGATGTCAATAAAATGCCAGAAAAAACTGGAATAATGCCGAAAAAATGTTATCATGTATGTGATATCAAAGCAGGATGCTACCATGTCAGCTAGAATGGCATGTCAAGGGCCAGGTCAAATGTCAAAACAAGTCAGATTTTATGTCAGATATAATTTCAAAATATAAGCGCGAGTGAGACAAACTGCCAGAATAAATGTCAGAGGAGAAGAAGATAAAATGACAGGCTGGTATTTGCCATGGTTGGGATCACTCCAAAAAAGTAACTTTGGCGGAGCTGTGCATCACCAAGTTTCCATATAGTGGGTTTCTATGGCCCGATCCTTTTTCACCCCATCGATGTGCGACTTGTAGCAGCGGATCGCGTCAAATTTTCGCTGAACGTCCTGACGAGGCAGTTATATATGTATATATACAGTAACTATATAGAGAGCATCGCTAGCGCTTATATTTTGGAACAGGTTTTGTTTAAACGCATAGCTTTGGGAATGAAATATTTTCCGGAACAAAACAAAAACGATGAGGCTCCTTCGTGTTCCTATATTCCTCCTTGAAATTCAAACACTCATCGCACGCCAGCTGATCATTAATCGCTGCAAAACCCATGCACGTTTGCCATTTCTCTTTCCAGCGACGCCAAAAATGAGCATACCTAAGATCAACAGGTTGAAAACAAAACTCCCAATGTGGAACGAATGTGTTTTCTATCTTGTTTCGTGGGCTGCTGTGTGTCTTGTGGCGCCAAGATACGAACACTTTCCCCCAGATTGAACCCAAAGCATCTTTACCGATCCAGGAGGCAGCACTCGGTAAGGAAGGTGAGAAGTGAACTGGCCAGAACTTGTATCAACATACCTGGCAACCCCAATTTTGTGCGCTCAAAGGAGAAAATGTTGGTCTCGATGACTAACATTCGGTCAAAAATTCTTTTCAAATTCCATCGCCTTGCCCAGAGCGTCTGGTTGGAGAGGGAGTGCAGTTTCAATTCTGTATCATCCTCTATACGTTCCTCAGCATAAGTGAGTACCCCTTCCTCTTGAGGCTCGTCCTCCGAGGATGATGAGTCGTTCTCCAGCAAAGCGCCTCTCACAGTAAAACTGGGCGGAGAAGTGACGAAACTTGGGGGCTTTATAGTTGAGTTCCTGCACCTTTTTCCTTCATCTTCATCTCATCTTCATCTTCATCTTCATCTTCATCTTCGTCATAGTCATCAGTCATCATCATCATCATCATCACCATCACCATCACCATCATCATCATCATCAACATTATCATCACCATCATCATCATCATCATCATCATCATCATCCTTTTCATCCTCCTTTTCATCATCCCTTTCATCATCATCATCATCATCACCACCACCACCACCATCGTCATCGTCGTTATCACCGTCGTCGTCGTCGCCGTCATCATCATCATCATCATCATCATCATCATCATCATCGTTATCTCTCGATTTATCTTTGTTCCTGCAACAAAAACATGCAAGCCTGGTGGTAGCGGTGTCCCAAGCAAGGCTTGGAAAGTACGATCCCCAGATTCATTTCGTCTTTGCCCACGTCTTTGGAACCTCAGCTGAACATGGCTGCACTGTGAACCTTGCCCATGAACCATGCCAGCAACCCTTCACATGTCTGCACGCGAGCACTTTTGATTTGATTTGCGTGAGTGGCTTGCTGGGTAAAAGGCCACCAGCTTGCAGGTACATATCCAGAAAAAACTTGTCGATGTCCATGTTCTTCCCCGGTAGGCGTGAATGAACCTTGAAGGGGCAGCGAGTTTGCGTTTCAGGAATCTACTGGATCTGTCACTGTGGTGCAATTGTGCATCTGAGCCCCTGGTAGAACACCACAACAAGCTTAAACATTCAGGTCAAGTAGCTGAAGCCCCAGTGCTAGCATATCTACGATCGATACGGGCATGTGTCAAACGTCGTTCATTCACCCCAATACATGTTGCCAAACATCGTGCTGTAGTGCAGACCCCAACCAATCGCCAGGACCGTCGGTCTTCCAGCGAACCCATGCGTTGATCAATCTTGGTTGACCATCATAGCCATCAACAACACAAAAATCTGGAGTTAGAAGACAAACGTTTGTCACTGTGACATGAAGTAGAAATGCGCGGCACCCACAAAACCGAATAAAGTTGTCAGCAAATGAGTTTGGAACGTATGTGTCTTGCTGGAGCTTGGTCAATGTCCAAAACAGGCGAATAAATTGCGTAACATCACCTGCAACTTCCTGCATCTTCCCAAAGCAGCCCTTGCCACAGGGGCATTTGCGACCCCAGAGATTCGCGATCCTGCTGGCACTCGTCCCATTTGCTCGATGCCTTAGATCTTTGAACTACTTGTAAAAAAACAGAGTCCCCTCTTGATCTCCGAACATCCTGACTTCAAAACAATCGTAAAACAAATGTTCATTGGATTCTCTGCTAAGGAGCGAAACCCTATTGCTCTCTGCTTTGTTGAGTCTGCGAAGTCTGTTGTCGTAATTGGGACGTTTCCTTTGCAAATTGTTCTGTGGCTTGCCTCCAGTGAGCAAGCCTCTCGATCGAAACTCATGAAGACTTGACAAGCTGAAATCCACAGTTTTCCTACATGTACCCTCATCTGGCACCACTGTGTCAGACGCTGTCAACGAAGGCCGAGGTTCCGTAGTCGGAGATTTCCTTTTCCCAGCCACCCTCGACAAAAACTTAAGCCTTTCATTCTGATTACTTCTCTCCTTTGGAGGGATTGTCTTCAGAACGAGGCTCTTTTTAACGTCTGTTTTTACATCTCTGTTCACAGTAGGCCCTGCATTTTTGAGTTTTGCAAGGAAGGCTTTTCGCTCCTCACTCATTTGAGCACTGTGGCTGCTGCAGTAAAGAAAGATGCATGATTTCCATTCCTGCCGGTTCAGCCACCACCAAATGTGATGAAATCACCACCAAATGTAATGAAATTGCCTTTATAATATTACATTATTACATTACATTGCAACACGGTTTTTTGATCTAATAAACTGGTGATTTTTACGGTGGGTATTGTTGGGGCCTTGGGCCTTGCCCCAGGTTCTCTACGGAAATTATTATGCCTGGTGCAAGAGGAAGGGCCACCCGGTGGAAAGAAACCGACCTCGGACGGCTGGGACGGTTGATGGATGGTTGATGGTAGGGCATGAATGCCGTCGGTGTTGACCTTTTTTTTTGAGCCATAAATGTTGGTGGGCAGTTCGCGGGATATTAACATATATTAACAGTTGTATATTAATCATTCAAAATATGCTACAAATCCTATAAATGTTGGTTAATATATGTTAATATCCTATAAATAATGTGTGTTTTGTTTTTTTTAATATAGCTATCTTCAACCAAAAAAACAATCATGGAGATGGAAAGCTATAAATCCAAAAAACATGTTGGTCGACGGTTGAAAAACATGTTCTTGATTTTTCTTGATGTTAATCTGCAAAGGTAGGATATGAATGGATATGATATAACCTATGAACCAGTAGTGTTTACCAAGTGCATCGACCTCTTTCAATACCTGCCTCTGTGAAGCGGAAGGATTGATTTTTAAACCCCTAGGGCGCAATGGATACAAACCAGCAGGTATTACTTGGTACTATCTATTTATAATTTATATTTATTGTTGAGCTGTTAGGATTTATTTGCATTTTGTAAATTAAATTCACATTATTGGATATTGCTAGGCCTTTTAGTAGCCAAATGGATCAAATTAGTTGATAGTTATTGACAATGCTTATCAATGCTTATCAATCATGGATTGCTTTATTGCATGGTACCCGTCCCAAGTTACAAGCGTAACTTGCGGCAGAAGCTCAATCCAACAGTAGGAGCATTGCAACATGAATCACGAGATGAACATGCAAATTATTTAACCATTAATCATTAACCATTAGTTATATAGCCATCTATTTATTATCCATTATGGTAAATTTGGATGGCTAATATATTTGAACATACTAATATGAAATGATTCATTCACTATTAGCCATCCAAATCCATCCACGAATCTCTCATATTCATTTTTAAGCATACTTCTGGGTCGGCCAACTGGTTAGATACTACCCTCGGGTTATGTCAAAATAGCTATTGAAAATGGACAATAGAAATAGTTGATTTTCCCCGTTAAAGATGGTGATTTTCCATAGCTATGTGGCTGTTTACCAGAGGGTAAAAAGTACTTTAATCTTCTGCTGTGGTAAAACTTGCCCATTCACCAGCTCAAAATGAGACTTGCTGTGCCAGGTATCGCAGAGATTCACCATTAATTATAGCCTATTTATAAATGGTATATAAATGGTATGTTGATCATAGTCAATTATTAATAGTTCACCAATGTTAACCATTAATATTGACCATATTAAACATAGTTAGCGCTATATTGTTGTCATTCACTGCTGTAATCATATTACCACATTAACGTTAACTATCTAGTAATAGTTGAATATCCATTAATATTGAACATTATAGCACAGTTTTCCCATGTTCAAACTAGGTAAGATCAATATATCCATTGGACACTAAAAACGATTGATTTGGGATAGGTTTGGGATGTGAGGAGTACAAAGTCAAATCTATTTTATCCATATATACATATATCCATATCAAACCCATTTCCCTCTGGTAAACAAACATAGCTATGGAAAATCACCACTTTTCAAAGATAAATCAACTATCAATGGCCATTTTCAATAGCTAAATGTAACAAATTATCAGAGGGTATATGGGATTATGGAACAGCCACAATAAGAATGTTTACTACCCATTATATTAGCCGTGCATTAATATTGACCAACCACAATTGATATCAACCATATTATATATTCATATCAACTAATAGTGAACTATTCATTAACATTCACTAGTAATAATTCAATATCCATGAAAACCATATTATATCATTATATCCATTAACACCATTGTACTACTACTTTACCCAAAAATCCAACCCCCAAATTACGGCATTTATATACATGGTATGTATTATCTCCATATTTTCCCATTATATAAAAATCATATTAACTAACTACATTAACCATATTTTATCCATATATTCAATGGGAATTCCAGGATCCTAAATTGGAGGTACTGTACCATATTTCAGGCCATATTTTGTGGGGATATTCCCTTAAATTTCGGCCTGAAAAATAGGCCTTATATATGCTAGGTACCTTCAATCAATCGGATCCTGGAATGGCCATTGATACAATGTGGGGCCCCCAAGATAGCTAAGTTGGTTTACAACTACAATAACTAGGGTTTATGGTAGTTATAACCATAGTTAGATATGTTAGATGGGGTTATAAACCAACTTATAACGTTTGGGGGCCCCACATTGTATCAAGCAATGATACCCCACAGGGGGGGGATATGAGAAAAACATAGAAAAACCTTCCGATAATCAATTAGTCATGGCAATGGAAAATCCACAATTAGTCATGGCAATGGAAAATCCACATTACTAACCATTACTTACTAGATATATCTACCAAGGTATTAACCATTAACCATTACTAACCATTACTTACTTACTAACCATTAATAGATTATCTTATTAACCAGTACTTATATGGATAAAATATGGTTAATCATTATCCACCCCAAAATGTCGCCTCCAAGGTATCTACCAAGGCACCACCTTCGCTGTCGCCGGCCTCTTGGGCGCCGCGCTGCCGGAGCTGCTGCTGTGCCTGACCCGGGACAGTGACCTGTTAAATGCGGCGCCGAAACGCACCGGGAGGGAAACCCGGTGGTTTCACATGGAAAAATGGTGGTTTTATATGGACAAATGGTGGTTTTATATGGAAAATAAGGTTTTATATGGAAAAATGATGGTTTCACATGGAAAAATGTGGATGTTGCCTGGAAAAAATGTTTTCTTTTCATTATTTTTCGAAGAAACATGTGGATTTTGATATAGTTGACCCAGAAAAATTGGGTTTTGACTTGTTTTTTTTCATCTTGAACCATCAAAAATGGTGATGTTATCGGGAAAATTGGGGAGTCTGAGGGATGAATTGGGTTTTTATGGGAGAGAAATCAGGGGGGTTGACACGGTTTCAACATGAATATAAGTCCTAAGTGTGTGTTCTTAAATGTTGGTCACAAATAAAGAATAATAAAGATTTGACACGATTAAGCCAATCATTTTTTTCAGCTACTCATCATGAACCTTAACCTCAATTGGATCATTCCAGTATCATGTCGGACACGACTCAGTACCATATAGGTGATACATGACTGAATGCAAGCGGGATAAAATGAAACGAGTTCCAGCAGTAGATTTTAGAACCAGGTTATGATGGGTAATTGGCCTTGTGGGAGGAGTGGAAACCAACCACAAACACTAGCTGCATGAAAAAAATGGAAATAATTTCCCTGAGGTGTCCTCAAGCATGGTTTGCTGAGCAAAAAAAACATTAGATGATTTTCCCGGTTACAAAGCTTAATATATTATATATATTATATATATTATATATTATAGATATATATATATAAATGGGGACACCAGATTGTTAATATTCATTGAACCCAGCATGTTGTTTTCTTGGTGGCCTGTCAATGTCATCTCCTCCGAAGCTCAAGGTGAACTGCGAAGGGAGAAGGTGCAGACTGGGAAGAATTAGCTCAGGCCACCATGGGGACGATGCCGATGCCGATTCGAAGCGTGGCAAAGAGGCACAAAAAGAACAAGTCTTGAACAGAAACATCAACATTCTCATGATATCTGGGTAAATTATAACGACCTCACTGCGACCTCACTGGAATCATGGTTAATAAGGGGAATCATCCCCAAATGGGCTTAATTCAGGTTAGTGAAATATTATAATTTACCCAGTGATATCCCAAAAAAGAAGAAATCTGCTATGGTATAAACTGGCGAAGGAAGAATCCTTTTCACAGCACCTAGCAAACCGGAGCAGACATGCAGCGATGTCTTCTGAAGTGGAGATGGGTCAAAATGCAGCCGTTGCGGATTGTTTATTTGCTCGTATTCCCCATCCAATCTTCAACAATCTTCAACCCAGACAAGTTTGACGCACATCAAAGTCTTAAAGTCACTGACTTTTGGCCAAGCACATGAAGAACTACCAGGTTCACTGCTTGTTGACCTATGAGTTCGGCTTCCTACCATGATCATCAAAATCTTGACAGGGACACAGGACACCAGATCAGCGATCGAGCGATCAAAAGCAGGGTTGCTTAATGTTGCTCAACCCTATTGTAGGTTAAATTTAATTTTGGATAAATGTGGTGAATGAATGTTAATAAATAGCCTCTCTTTGGGACATGGATATGGGACAGCTCTTTATTTACCCAGTGCAGCCCTGCAGCGGGAAGCGAAGACCTCCCCGAGATTCGGCTTCTGCAGGCGACGACGCAGAAGGCTTGGCCGAGAAAAAAGCGTCGAACAACTCGATTGATCGGAAAAAGAAAAGCGCTGACTTCAAGGAATCGATCGGTCAATCTTGGATGGGTAGAAACTAATCCTTTAATATCCTTTAGTCATCTTTAGTCTTTTGGTATGGGATTATCATATGGATTATCTACGTTCACCAGCTACGAATTGGTCATTTTTGGCAGGTCTGGCTGATTGGCCATGGGATGTGTGGATGGGCCAGCACAGGTTCTTCATGCATATCGTGGGATCCCCAATGATAAGCCAGAAATTGGGGATGGTTTAGCTCTTACCCTCTGGTAAACTAACATAGCTATTGAAAATTGTCAATGATAGTGATTTTCCCATTAAACATGGTGATTTTCCATAGTTATGTGGCAGTTTACCAGAGGGTAATTAATCATCTTAATTAATAATGATCCGAATTGATCCCCAGTGTTCATACATGATCTTTTTTTTAATAATCCCAAGAAGAGGAACAACAACTTGGCCCCATGAGCCCATTGGGGAATCTGAAGATTGGGACTACCTCCCGAGGGCCAAGAACTGGCGAAACACCATGTGAAACACACCACTCTGAGTGTCCAACTGTTGGGTGGGTTGTCATGATCATGATCATCCATGAATGCATTTGTAAACCTGCTGGAGTATCTCCAGTTTCATTTTTTTTGACTTTCGCATTGCAACAGTGTATTTCCCATACGTTTGATTTCTCCTGCATTGGTGCTTGTTGGTGTGAAAATGAGACCATCCCAAAACTAGCTGCCAGTCTTAAGCAACTGGCAATTATAGTATGTGCTGTCAACTTTTGACCTATTTAAGGGATGAACACCTGCTGGCTTATAATACGGACGATGAAAAAAACAACAAGAGGAGACAGAACTGGGGTAACCATGTTGTCCATGATCGATGATATATTTATAATTATTCCAGTTCCTCTTATATCTCCATTCTTGCGGACGAATTCTCTATGTTATCCGCAATTATTTCATCTGGTTCGTAGCTGTCATGAGCATTTATTTCATTTTGTTGGCTATGAACCCAGCTTACTGGATAGAAAACCTCTGGTTGATTGGGGTTATGAAAGCTTGTAAAGAAAACCCACTTTGAGGAAAGCCATAGTTGGTTTAGGGGAATTTTATACAGGACACGCATCTACATAGATACGAAGTCAAGAACCATGTTCTGTGTATTCATGGCTAATCGTATTGATTATTTCCCCCGCTATAAACCTCCATTTAGCCAGAGATTTGCCAGCCAACTACACATTATGAATCATTATCATATAGCTATGGTCACTGTAACGCCGCTACTGTATATCACAAATAAGTTAAGATATCAATTCCTTGTTAGCTATTGTTAACTTAGCTATATTATCTATAGTTATCACTAATACAAATTCAAATATATTATTAAATTAACATAACATCATTATAGTTATAATCAAACTATATTATCCCTCACTTAACTTTATTGTTTGTGTTTGTATATCAAAGCCATATCTAACCATGGCTAATATCCATTAATATTCAAAATTCACATTAACTAACCATGTGACTATTAACCATAGTTAGTTTACCTTATTGGACTTTACTCCTACAACCCCACATCAACCACTTTCTGATAGTCATCGATACTCACTATATCAATATTACTATTACTATAGTCACTATATCACTAATAAGCTAAGATATCAATTCCTGATTAGTGAGTGTTATTAGTGACTATAGTTATAGGGAATGTAGTGACCATAGATATCACTTATTTTTAATTTATCTAGTTATATTACTAACATAACCATTATATTAGTGACCATAGGTATCACATACCATAGATTATTATTAGTGACTATAGTTATAGGGACAATAGATATCACTTCTCATAAATTCATTCAATTCCATTACTATTCATCAAAATTCATGGAAAAATCGATCTTTTTTAAAGGTAACATCCGCAGTTTTGCTACCTGAACCCATCCAAAATGTGTCGCTCAGGCTGTGGCCTTCGACAATTGGCTCCAAGCTCTACGGACGCGCTGTGGCTACACCAAGGTGCAGTGCAAGCCCTCTCTTTTTTAAGGCTTCAGAGATAGCAAAACTGGAGGGATTTTCCCTCTGAACAACGGATTTCGCGACAAACATAGTTGTTAATGATGTTCAATGAATTTTTGTTTGGATTTCAATGATTTCAATGGATTTCAATCGATTTTGCAAGCGTAACTTGGGGGTTCGGCGGCAACAATGGAGGACATGTTTCCAAGAAAAGAGATATTGTCACGATCAATAAGACCTTTGCAGTATCTTCTAAGTAGATAGTCAAAGTTATGGCTTCAGTTTGTATTTTGACAAATTGCTTGAGATTTCAGAAGCTTTTCTATGCCACGCTGCACTCTGACATCACCAGTGTTTTAGCTGCATTTTTGTTGAAGGTCAGCACGTGTTGACTGAGAAGCCGATAAGTGCAGGGCAGGTCCCAGAATGAAGCTCTGCCAAACTAAGGAAAACAGCACCAACTGAGCACTGAGTACAGCAGTAAAGTTAACCATAAACCCCTGGTTTTGAAGAAATCCTGCTCATATAAACCTGGCGGGGTTATTTAGATGCTTGTGAAAATCCCGGGTTGATCAGGTATGTGGAGGTAGCTAGCAGCTAGCAACTGGCGCCTGGAGACCTTTTCAATCTTTGTTTTTTCATGAGATTTACATAATGTCCTTGCTAGATACAAAATTCCATCGGGCGAATGAAAACATTCCAGCAAAGATGGTGGAGAACTCCATGTATTCCCTTTTTCATCCAAAGTTCATCCTGACTACTTTGGGTCTCAAAAGAATCTTCCGCTGCTACGGTTCCGCTTGGGTTCAAGCAATCTCTGCTGGAGATTGATGTCACTTTAGAGTTGGGACCAGTCGTAGCATCGTTTGTGCTCAGAATGTTGATGCCACTTGGCCATGGGACAAGTGGGAGAATTGGGGCATGCTGGACTTGGACATGTTAGGCCTTCGATTTTTTTGGGCAGCCTCTGGGTATTTAAGGGTGTGCAAACTGGACAATCACCATGTTTAATAGGTAAATCATCAGGTTGATAATCTATAAATATGGGATTTTCCATAGCAAACTGTTAAATAACCATATGGTAACCAACCTAATCTTCAGGCTCCGCCATGAATGTGATCGTATCCCTTCTGCCAAGAAGTTATAAACTATATGGTGGTTTCCTAAAATGGTGGTACCCCTAAATCATCCATGTTAATAGGATTTCCATGGATTTCCCATTATACCATCCATTTTGGGATACCCCCATTGTGGGAAACCTCCATATGTTTTGAGCCTGAGGAAAAAAACAGCCCAGAAAACAGCCCCTAACAGCAAAGATTGGTTTGGTGAAGCTTCCTGCACAGAATTGTTTTTCTCGTCCTGAATGTTGGATTTGACGTGCCGCCTGGATTATAGATGATAGATAGAATGATGAGACACATACATTATATATAATTTATTGCCAAATATGTCTATATATATGCATAGATAATAGTGCTATCCGGCTATCCCTATCACCCCCAAACTCGTAACTCAGGATGCATCAAGAGTCGATTTACAACCTGATTCCACCCAAGCCGGTGGTTCAGGCGCGTCTCGCACCGTGGGGCCTAGGGTGAGTCACGCTAGGAAAATGATCGCAACCATGTCGGCATTGGGGATGATTAGACAGTTGCATCAACAAAAAGTGGAATTGAATTGAAGCCTCAAACATGGTCTGGTTGGTGGTTTGGATTTGTTTTAATTTTCCATATTATTGGGAACAATCATCCCAACTGACGAACTCCATCATTTTTCAGAGGGGTTGGAACCATCAAACATGGTGACTTCATCATCAAAAATGGAGATTTAACCATCAAGAATGGTGGTATGATGGGCATAGCATGGGGATTATGTCACATGTCCTTTGGTTGACCCCTGGGCTGTTTAAGAAGAGGGCTAGTATTTTAGTAGCAACTTATCACTATCTGGGGGTAAGCCCACTAATCAAACCTGGTTTATTACTCCAAGGCTGACATTATATTTTTGACAGATGTATCAACAAGCATTGGGCTGTTAACATATTTTAACATATTTTAACCAGAAATACTCGTAGATTGAGGGATGTATAAGCATTTATATATATATACACGGTATATATGTGATTATATGGGCATATTCCGCTTGATGGCATTTAGTGCAGAGAATATGGTTTTAAAGTCTTTAAACATGTTTACCCTCTGGTAAACAGCCACACAGCTATGGAACATCACCATTTTACAGCTGGGATTTTATAAACTATTTCTATGGCCATGGCTTGGTTGCTAGCTACGTAGCAAATTACCAGGCTACATTTTCAATCATAGCCTCTGGTCATTTATGGCCATGAAAATTGAAAATTGGCCCATGGAGTTTGATCTACCAGCAGCTGTGAATCTTTGGGCAATTTCTGTGAAAGTGCCAGAGGGTACCCTCTGGTAAATTAACATAACTATGGAAAATCACCATTTTTAATGGGAAACTCACTATAAATGGCCATTTTCAATAGCTATGTTAAATTACCAGAGGGTAAACAAAGAAAAAGATGTAGAAAAGCCATGGTTTCCCTATGAAAATCGTCTACGATTTTCGTGGATTTTCCACATGGAACTGTTAGTTTACTGCCTGCAAGGACAACAAAGGACAACCAAGGATGTAGGGAGAAGTCCTCAAGTGTTATGAAAACAGGTTTCCGTTGCCATGTGATTCCGGAGGTCTCAAAGTGGGCCAACCTTAATCTTTTGTTGTCAATGGTAAAATGTACATTCACCAGCTAAAAATTATCTATTTTGAATTCTTTTGGTAGGTATTTAAGATTCACCATGTTAACATCTTCTTAACCACCAACCACCCACCAACAATAGGACTTATTGTCCATCTGTGATCGGAAGATGGCAACAGACGCCAGAACACGAGTGAAGCAACTTGAGCTTGGTGATATTCCACCCATGAACCTTTTTGTTTGTAAAGTGCGTCATTACGTGTCGAGCTTAACAATTCAGTTTGAATATTATCTGGTTGGTGGTTTCAAACATTTTTTATTTTCCATAATATATGGGATGTCATCCTTCCCATTGACTTTCATATTTTTCAGAGGGGTAGGTATACCACCAACCAGTTATAAGCTATAAATAGTGCACAAAAGACATGTACAGATTCTGCGTGCACATTTAGCCTTCGGCCATGAGACAATGCTTTTTCGAAACGCTCCGCAGGATCGTCCTCCCATGTACAAGTCCAAGTGACATGTCTCCGACATTCTTGAGTTCAGTGGAGTGAAAGGGAAAATCTAGAGGACACCAATGGTTTTTTTTCTTGCAAATACACATATTACCCTCTGGTTATTTAACATAGCTATGGAAAATGGTCCATTTATAGACTAGATGATTTTCCCAGTAAAACTTCCATTTATAATCGATTTTCCATGGCTATGTTAAATAACCAAAAGGTATAGGTGTTCAATGGTTTTCATGTATATATTTGTTTCCTTCAATCAATTCTAGGAAAAGTGGAAACCTAGCGCAACGCTAAACTCCTGGTGATAAGTTTTGAGGAGGAACCAGGAACCCCAATAAGGGGAACAAATCCACTGAAATGTGTTTCCTCCATGCAATCTGGAGGTTTATGAATCCTGGCTTGAGAGTTGTGTTTTTCTCCCTTGTATCTGGACCTCAATTTCGAGTCTCAAAATCAATGAGTCTGGAAACGTTGACTCTTATGTGGTTGATTTGAAGGATTGTTGGATTATATATACATGATTACAGTTCGAGATTTGTGCGATTCTGTTGGCGGCTAGAAAAAAATCGTCTCAAGTTCGCAAGTCTTTCTCGACTCAGCAGAGACCATGGGAAGACAGTTCGTCCTTTTTTTCACTGCGAAAGAAACTGAACAAATGAATACACATGAGTTATATACGTATACTGGTTGGTGGTTTGGATCAATTTTTATTGTTCCATTCAGTTGGGAATGTCATA